>JAHWFP010141185.1:37039-47778 GCA_023313725.1 Lithobius niger | reverse complement strand
ACCCTTACTGTCAAAGCTTGTCCGTGTTCCTTCTAGGTTTTGACTTTTAGACCCTTACTCTAAACATTTAACGTTCCGTTTTTGTTTATTAATAATAATAGAAACAAGTCCTTTAATTATCTTCAGTCTACGTCTTGCAGTTGGAGTTTGCTAACTGGCATTGTTGCATAATAACAATGTTTAAAACAATGTAAAACAATCAATCTAGTCGTTTAGAGCTCCGTAACCCCTGAACCACTTGACCAATTAGAAAAGGCCTTATGGAGAGGGCACATCTCCACAGCAATACCTATAAAATGAGCAAAGAACCAGCTTTATAGGACAAATGGTTTGACCTGTAGAGAGGACAGACGAAAGTATCCCCAGAACAACAACAACAACAAGAAGCAGAACAAGAAGTTGTCTATTTGGCCCCTCTCTGTATCTCGGAGTTGGCTCGACCGAATTTCACAATTTTTGGACTGCAAACAGGCTTTAACTAGTCAAGGCTAGATTCCAAATTTGGTTTAAAGATGTTTACTTTTGACGGAGTTATAAGCTCTCAAAGTTGAGAATTTAACACAGAGATCCTAGGTCGACCCTTACTAACACTGGCTATCGCCAGTGTTAATATAGCTGTGCCAGTATGGCTCAGAAGTAGAACCTCGGGTCTTTGGTTTCAAAGGTCCTGGGGTTCGATTCCCCGCTGAGGCAGTCTGACACTAAGTCCAAAAGGCAACCCGAATAGGTTTGCATCTGTATTTATTTAACTCTTGTTGAGCCGTCGGCTTTTCATCCTATTTTTTTTTCAATGCAGTGAGGTAATTGCTGATTTAGAACTGTACTTAATAAGGACTTCTACTTCAATGATTAACTCAAATTTATGTACTTAAGGCTTGCATAAAAGGTGGAAAAGTGTTCGTTCCAGCAAGTTTAATAAAAATTCTGTGCCATAAATTGGGACTTTCATGACCACGTTTTAACGCCTCGATAGAATAATTTAATTTTGTATGTAGTTTGAAATATTCTTTTAACTATTCTTGTTAACTGCTTAAACAAAAATGGATGTGGTTAGACATAGCCTATGATGAAGGGCTAATGTTTTTTTTTTTCCAACTAATTTGACTAGCTACCATATACTTTGTACAATTTGCAGTTATAAACTGTGTTTTCTTTTTTAATTCAACGTGTCACACATTGAATGAATGCAACCGTGCGGTAAAGTGGGCCTTTAGTAAATCGAGTCAGCCCCGTTTCCAAAACTAGACAAATTTGCTCAATTATGATTTGAAGAAAGCAAAGTGAAAGTGGCACTGATTTCCAGGTGAAAAGGTTAAATCGCTTTTTTTTTACTGATCCACCCAAAAACAAAACTGGTATAAGAAAAGCCACCAAGTTTCCGGAAAGGTTCGGCCTTTTAAAGTACTGATATCATTCAACCAGGGAAATAAATAAATATATCGCTGAAAAATACTGCACCATACAAAAATGCGATGTCACAAATTGTATGACCCCTATCCCACTATCGGAAATTGTCAAATTGCCTGTACCTAAATCCAACCTCTTGCGTGAGATCGTTATTTTATTGCACGATGGCCTCTTACAATAAAATAAGTGGCCTAGTTCTTACAATAAAATTGCAGGGGTCATTTTTTCTTTCACAAAACCTAAAGAGGAATGTCACGGCTGGGGGGCGCTGGTCATTAGTTTTGTCTCTCGGGGGGGGGGTTAAGAATTGAAAATGTGACCTCCAAATTTTTGATGGCCTTTCCCCTTCCAAGACCCTGAAAATAAAAACACGGAACGGAGGAAGGGGCTAAAAAATTTTTGAAGGTGCTGGGGTAGTGGTGTCTGGAAAAAAAACTGCCAGAAAGGAAGTGAACCAGCAATTTGTAAGTCCCTACCGGTATTGAAAAGTGTTAGTGTTACATTCATCCTATTAGTTCCATCCGAGTTTTCAGAGGATGCCAAGCGTTCCATCTGGTAATTTTTTTTTATCATTTTTCAACCCAAATCTATAAGTAAAGTAAATTACAACTTAGCTAAGCTAAATAATAATTAAATGCAAGCTAGTTTCGTGTAGTTTAGTTTAGTTTAATTTTAGGCTGAAAACTGTGTAGAAATTCCCACATAAAACTCGTGACGCCCTTTATAAACTTAGACGGAACTAATAGGAATGAATCTAAGACGTTTCAGTCTTAGTTACAAATTCTCCTCCCCAACCTTATATATTGGTCGAACAAACCAGTAGTAACATGGTTGTCTGACTCCCCTAACTCCTACTCCTCTACGCCCCTCCTCCCATTCGCTTCACTGCAACGTATGTTCTCAACTGTCTTCTTTTATTCAGTTGGTTACTCAAGTTTATGTTAGATTAGAAAACAAAAACGAGCTCGTTTGATGTTTAAGGTATGGTTTGTTCAACTAATCCGAAGTCAAAACAGCAAAGGAACACAAATAAACTCTCCTGTAAGGTTTCACATACCGCAGCATTCCTGTAATGTTTAGTTCACGTGAAACCTTACTGCTGTATTCACATGTTTTTACAGTTTTTACTTTAGAACACGATATGTCTGATTGGTTCATTCTACTTGGCTAAGGGACATCGCTGAAAAATCGTAAAAAACATACTTTTAGGACGCCCGCGCACTGAACGGCCAGGTCGCGCGGCCAGTGGTCGAGGCGGCCAAAAAACTCGGTGGCGTGCCGCGCATAATAAAAGAGACGACCGGACTAGAAAGATTATGAAAAATTTAGCCCTGAAATTAGGCGAGTGTGTAGCCTATATTATATACTATATAATTATTACAACAATTTTGAAAGTTGGGATATGGTTTTGATTTTATTTACGTGTCTAATGGTTGAATACAGCAGTAAGGTTTCTCGTAGACTAAATAGTACAGGAACACTGCGGTATGTGAAACCTTACAGGAAAGTTTATTTGTGTTCCTTTGCTGTTTTGACTTCGGATCAGTTAAACCTTACCTTAAACATCAAACGAGTTCGTTTTTGTTTTCTAATTCGTGATACTTTAACATACCAAGCTGGTTGTCTGCACTCGATGCAAAGGCACTGAATTTCGCTCGCTTCGCTCACTCATTCAGTGCAAGTCTTTCTTTTGACAATTGGTTTGTCCGCAGCTATCTAGCAGCGGCTTTGTCCGTATTTTCTAATATAGGACGGCAAGCCAAATGGGCAACGGACACTTGAAAAAAAAAAAGGGTTTTAGCGAGCGTTAACCGCACCCGGTCATCTGCCCGACGAAGCCCGGCGTGAAATCATTATCGATTCGTAACCAGGATAAGGCTTCCGCTTCACCGGGGGTAAATTGTTGGTTCACCATCATTGTTAGCATTCGCTTACGCTTTTCGTCTGGCGTTTGCTCATTGGCATTGTTGCATAAAAACAATGTTTAAAACAATGTATAACAATAAAACGAATCGTTCAGGGCCCCGTAACTCCGGAACGGGACTACCAATCGAAATTTCTATTTCTATAAAGGGCACATCTCCGGAAGTAGATCTTTCAAATGATCTAAGAATCAGATTTCTACGACAAACGGTTTAGTCTGTAGAGACCATTGTATAATCGTATCCAAAGAACAAGTCCAAGCCAAAAATGAAACTCACGATTCCAGTTCAAGTCCAGATCTCCGAAGTGACAAATCGGAAATTAATAAAAGTTGGTACACAAGTTCACCTAGTCCAACAAAGCTTATATACTAAATTTGAGTGCAAAATATTGAAAGGCAGCGGAGAAATTAAGCATCGTAATTTCGGCTTTAACATGGGAGACCGAGGTCAAACCTTACAGTAAAGGCGAAATTTTTATCGCCTTTACTTAATATCTGACTTAGCGCGCGTTTACGCAACGACTCGCCTTTGCATTCTCGCAGCTGGAATTTAATCGCGATGGTAAAAAGGTATCATTGTCATGGTAACAACGTTACCTGGATTAACTAAATCCGACATCTTTCGAGCAAATGCTTGCTGTCTTATAATTCGTGACAGTAAGACAAAGAATTTCTCCTGACAAAACAATTTTTCCAATCGCTTCTAAACTCAATTATTGACTCGTTTCGTTGCGAACTGGCAGAGTTAAAACCGTCGCCATGTTGGAATTTCAGATAATTTTTAGCTTCTAGCTGCGAGAATGCGCCCTTATGCTGGGCCAGGAAAAACAATGTATAAAGCAGTTTGAGCTGCTTTACGAATATAAAACACATTGGATTTTTTTTTTACTTGTAAATTTTTCTTTTCATGCAAATCTGAGTCGTCCATTTTTTTGGTTACTGAAAAACGTTGGACTTTGGAATTGTTTGTGTCGTTGGGAAAGTAATGGGTAATCAATAGTTAACTTCATCATTAGGGAAGAAAGAAAAGCTTTAAAATATCTAGGGGGCACGGCATTCTCGCACTCCCCCCACGTCGCCACTGTCGTGACATTAGCCTAAGAAGAAATCCACTAAATGATCAGAAAAAAGTCTGAGCTATATTTTTCTGGTCATTATTTCGAAACAGTTTAATTCGCTTTTTAATAAGGTGTTTTTAATGTCGCCGCAGTTTGTCTGTAGCCCAATTTGTGATATAACAGCGGCGGGAAAATTTCTCCGTTTCTCGACGTCGTACGTTGTTGCTATGGTTACGTCGTCTTTCTTCGGGGAAATCCCTATGCCTCGGGTGAGATCATCAGCCTAAAATTGGCTTGACAACGAGTCAAACCAATCGGAGGTCGGAAAAATGACGTAATGGGCAATCAGCCAATCGTCGAATCGCTTCATGGCGCGGTTCTGCCACAGATATCTACTACGTTATATCTGGATGGCACGAACACAATTCTTTTTAAGGGTTCCCGAGATAGTCAACAACTTAGCAGGTTCACTGCTATGGCTAGGATGTGGATTGGGGAGAGTGTTTCCAGCTGTGTACTCCCTGACCAAAATCCTATGATAAAACCTATACGATAATAAAACCATGATAAAATCTATAAGACTGATTATTGTAACGACTAGCTGCCCCATCGTTTTACTGTTTAACTTATTAATAATTTATATTATCCTTGTGCAAAATTATAATTATTATTGTATTGGATTTAATGACACAAATACTCGTACTGTTAACTTAAAAGAGTTCGCCAAATTCCTGCTGTGGGAAATTGTCGAACAATGTACTATTAAATAAATAAAAAAATATTTTTGGTTTGATCAAGGTTTGATGTATGTACTTGTGCCATTTGTATAACCTGTCAGGTGTCTTTTGTACACATAAATAGATACATAAATAAATAAATAAAATTGCAGTATTCACTTTTTCTTTCAAAAGATCAGAAGACAACGACCCTCAAGGTTTAGGGACCGGTAATTATTTACGTGTTGGGGTGCAGGGGAGAGGAGTCCGAAGGTATTGAAAATGTGAATTCCAAATTTTGTATGAAATCCCCCCTTCCAAGACCCTGAAAAAAAACGAGCCACCCATGGTCCAAAAAATTTTGACTGCTGGTAGTCTAATTTTTTAGGTCCAAAAATGAGTTTTGCCTCCAGTTTGTTCAGACTTGAAAGAAAACCATGACCTCGCGTAATTTCTTCAGTAACCCCCGACCCACCCACCTCGAGACAAATAAAGGCTTATCCTTTGGCACATTCTAGTTTATTGTTACTGTAATTTAAAACATTTTACTCCCCCCCCCCCCCCATCTTTAATATCTTTACACCATTCTTCTTGATTTTGCATTCCTGGCATGTTGCGATCAGAATTCGAACACAAATCCTACAATTGAGTGACACGCTCATTTGTGGGTCTAAGATAGAACAATTTGGGCGATGGGTTTCTGGAATAGAGGGGGTTTAGGGATTCTCTCTTCTTTTCATTTATACCCCACCTCTTTCCCCTCCTCCCAATATATTTGTTGTCTACTTTAAAGCCGTCGCCTCGGTATGCCCTTGCGCGTGCCACCGGAGTGTTTTGCATCCAGATAAGTTTTACATATCGATGGTTGGTAAAGAAGCGAGTTCGCGTTTGCAGCCAGCTTCGTTCGCTTGGAAAGAAGTCACATGCGCGAGAATGGAGGGCAACACCGAGTCGGCCGAATGGCCGTGCTCCCTTCCCAGCGATGTCGTCAACCTGATTTGTAGTTCCAGCATGGACATTGTTGGACAACAAGAATCGGGAATCGATCTTAACTTTGATTATGAGGATGAAGAATCGATCTTCGCAACTCTTCTGGAATCCGTGAACGTTGGTAAACAACAGACAAGCACCAGCTTTTATGAATTAAGAAGTAAACCCATGGGAGTGAGGTGAGTGTTAGGTTGTTTACCTACTTTATTTGTTTGTATGGAATGCAGTTTTCAAAATCGGTGTTGTTCCCTTGATGTTTCAGTCTCTATTAAATGTAGTTTAAGTAAGGGAAGGATTCTTGTGTTTTAAATACGACGGATTTAAACGCGACGGATTTGAACGCTTAAGTCATGTGACGTGAGTGCGATGTTTGTGTTAGATTTATTATGGAGACTGTTTTTTGTATTATCATTTTTATCTTTATTTGCTTGTCTTATTTACTGTCTTATAAAAATGGGTGTGTTGTGTGTGGTGTATTTTTAAATTAAAAAGATGGGTGATAAACCTGGATTGCGATTTTGTCAAACGCAAATTTTGCTCGTATTTTCTCCTCAAAGTCAAAATGTAACGAAAACATAGTGAATTTTTTTTACTGAATGGTTTTTTATTTGCGACAGTTTCACCATCTCTGGTTTCACTAATTTGATATTTGCTGTAATCTGAAAAATAACGTTTTAAATCAATCTTTTGAAAATAGTTTACTTAAAAAATTAAATTATGGTCATTTTCGGTTGACAGTAATTTACAGTTTTACATGGGCGATTTGCAAAATACCAAAAAATCGTGAAAACACGAAAGTCTAACGAAAGTGGTGCATTTTCTTTTAGATAGGTTTAGATCGTGTTCATTGCGAAACTGAAAATGTGTGTACAAAAGTCTGTAGCGTAGGTTTCACCACGTTAAACTGCCGTCACATTACGACGTTACGTACTCGAACATTTCAAAACTTGTACTGTTAAACATTTTAAAGTTTGTTTCAACTACTTGTAAATACAAGCAGGACGACGCTTAAGTTTGCTTACGGAAATGGGATAACACCAATTTCCGACTAAGGGGGGGAGAGAAGAGAGATGTAGTCTGTAGGCCTAAAAGTTGAAACGGGGAATTTTGCGAGAGCGGCGGCGACCACTTGCCGTGTTGGCAAGGCCGCGTTGAGCGAGCAATATGTAAACAAGAAATCTCGACCGGTAAGTTTACAGTTTTTGACAGATCGATTAAGATTAGGACTTTAGAACCATTAAAATACAAGTGCGCGATACGTTGAGTATGCGACCATATTGTGGTGGTGGTTTAAAATCGTGTTATCTGATGTCTGTGCGCTGCTACGGCGTTAATGGAGTCCCGCTTTATTTGATGTTTATGACAGTTTCGTAAATATGTGGAACTGTCATTCATGTTTACGATTAATTAGTGTGCGTGGACACGATCGTGGATTAAAGGTTGATTTCGTTTTAGTTTGAACTCTACCTACTAGGAAGAACGCCGTGACGTAACGTACATCATAACATTACGTCACGTTACGCTTAAATGGTGACGTTACTATTGTTGTTGTCAGGTGTGTAGCGTTTTATATAGATTCGATTTGTAACCTGTGCTGTTTGTTAGCTAACGAAGTGTTCGAATATTGTTACGATTGACATTCAATCGACAAAAATGTGTTGTGCAATCGCGTTCAGGCGTCGATTTTTAACTAGAATTTTACCCGCGAGATGGCTGCACTTAACGTTCGAACAGCTGAGCGGTGTTTTATGTGCGGAATTTCTCCAACAAATTTGAAAACTTGTGGGTTGGTGGTGGCCAAATTGTAGACTTACTACTTAAGCTATTCTTTTTGGTCTTAGTAGTATTCCAGCAGATGTCCTTTTGCAGATAACTTTTATTTATTCATAACGAAATGGAGATTGACGAAAAATAAGTCAATTTCTCCGTTTAAAAACTGGCTTATTTATCTAAACTCAAATTTGAGGAGTGTTGGTCCCATCTGTGATCTAAAACTGCTCAAAATTCGTAAATCTTCATAAAATCTTTTGAATATCACTTAGCAGTGCTAGGAGCTTACTGGATATTTTTAAACGTTTTTTCAAATTTTTGCGCAGTTACCTTTCTTGTCCCTTCTTCCCCCCCTCCCCACCCCCCACCACACAAACAAACACATCACCCCCACCTTACCTGTGTCCTTTCTTTTGATTTGATTCACCCCCCACTGGTTTGGAAAGTTTGTTATTTGCTTTTGTTAATGTTAGTTATAATTCTAAGTAGGCTAACGAATTTGTTTGCTATTTTTTTTGTCCATCTTTGTGGTTGTAATTTGTTTTTGTAAATAATAAAGTATTAAAAAAAAAGTGCTAACATTGACGGCTATTTGCCAGCTGGTGATTAAATAGTGTACTTTGGCACTAAAAATAACTAGCCATATCGTTAGATTCGCTCACTCTGTTGGCATCGTTCCATGCTTCATACTGTTTATTCGTTATTCTGAGCATTACAAAATCGACTTACTGATTATTAGGGGCACAAGTCAATTGAAAATATTCCTCACAATTCGTTCATCATATTTCTTAGAATATCTGCAATTCATACACAGTAAGAAGAGTTTGTTTACATTGAAAATATCTACTGTTCCTGGAAATTACTCTTTGTTTGCTTAATCCGTCCACTTCCATGCTTCAGAAATGCGAATGTTTCACTGTCACAACCTTTTTAAACGTACAGTTCTGCTTACAGCTAGTTGAAGCCAACCAGTTTGCGAATTTGGAAATATGTCGTTGATTTTGGTGTGGTGTTTGTAGTTGGCCATGTTTTTTTTTTCTGATTATTTTGCCTGATTGAACTTTTGACATCATGAACCACTTTTCAGAGAGTTTTTCGTGTATTTGAGGATTGAAAAAATCAAGTTACTTTCAGATATGGTAAACATTGTGGTCTCTAGCTTTGCGCTGCAATGTGTGGTTAAATGGCATTTTTCTATTCTGCATATAGGGGAAGCCCAACTTCAGCGCATCCCGATCAGTATTTTTTGGTTTATTCCAGGGGTAGAAAAAATTTCCAACAAAATTTTTCTACAGATTTGTCAAATTTCCACAGCCTTTTACTGTATAATCAAGCCATTTTTCAGTGACTTTCCACAGTTCTCTGAAATTTCCCGCGAACCTCGTTCTAGCGGTCTGGCATATTCTGCACACCTGGTTTATTTTGACTTCATCGTGTTGGGTTGTAGTGCCCACCGTTACAGAAAGAGTGGCTTAGTCTTTCCGACTACGGACAGACTAAGGACTGCGAGGCTATATTTCCGACGAACGTCAGACCGACTAGCGGCAGTACTAAGGATGGGTGAATAAAAAATATCCGTTACGATGTATCGAGAAGATATATTACATTGCGATAAACCGTGATATCACCAAACAATGGTGAGGGAAAAAAAAGCTAAATTGTTACCACTCACTGCACCGTACACTTCACTTCACTTCACTTATTGATACACGTATACGAGAGGTTCTGCTATTAGACTTGGAAAGAAAAATACATTTAGATGTTGCCATATCTTCTGCATCACACCTCTCCTGTTATAATAATAAAAATAATTTAATAATGTGGAAAACAAAGTGTCTATTATAAATGTGACAAACTGAGCTTCCCATTAATAATGTGCTTAAGCCAAGTCACGTGGTGTTGCCTGCAGGCAACAACTGAATGAAAGTGAGTGTGGTTAACATGCAGTCATTCTGTTTTCGCTGTATAAAACTAAAGGTGTTGGTAGGAGTCTGCTATTAGTGGTCAGCGTGTGGTATGGCCTTATCTGGCCATAGATTGCTGGGTAGCATGACTATGTCTTGTGGCAGAGGTCCCAGGTTTGAACCCGATTTCAGCTACCTTGGTAAGATAAGGGCCCTATGATGCTTCGTGCTCGTGCTGGTTGGGGCATGTAAAAGATCATAGGAATTTACAATTGGGATTAACTAGCAAAAGTGATCCTCTGGCACTATGGCTTCTGCTGATAAATTCTACACACTGGCCGAGTGATGACAAAATAAGCTTGGCCTCTTGCAAACAAATTTATATTAATTTAATACATATAGGTTAACATTGACTAATACACATTTTAAATAATTAATGCATTAGCATCATACATACATTTACAAGCATTCTAATTATAGCAAGGGAACAGGAAACTCGCTCAGGGATTCGAATCGTGAAACTTCTGTTATGGTATGTACCGACACTCCGACAGCCTTCCAAAGTAAGCCAGAATAGACCCCAACAGTTGAAGTGGGCTGTCGCACTATTCTGGCTGGCACTGGAAAACAACCTGACCACTTTTCAGTCATCAGATACGGTTCATGCAGACGTTCGTCCAGTTCTGCCATATGGTAACAGAGTGCAAGGCATTCCAAGACTTCGGACAAACACCAACCACCACGACCAGAAATAAAACATCACGTGCATGCATCACTGCTGAAGGGTTGTTTTTGTCGCACACTATTACTCAAAATAAAACTTAACTATATCGTTGCCAGAAATGACTTGTTTGTTCATACCTGTACCAAAACCTTTGATAAATGAACTTGGAACACCGTTTTTCTTGCTTGAAGAGTTTTAACTGGTTTAAACACTTATTTAGGGACCGGTCATTATTTATCATTGGGG
>JAHWFP010141185.1:0-27039 GCA_023313725.1 Lithobius niger | reverse complement strand
CATCAGTAAATGTGTAATGATATCAGTAAATGAATTGCAGATATCAAATGTGATATCACTAATTCTCGAATAAAAGTAGAAGCGGTTTGTCATATGATTGCTGCTTTCAGGGTCATTGCAATTGTCCACTCAGCCGTTAATTTTTGCTTCATTCTATGCGTTAATTTTTAGTTCGAAATTCCTAAAAACGAACTACAACGGTAACAAAGAAAAAAAAATCTAGTCGTTCAGTTGCAAACTGTAAAGACATGAATCGTTCGTGAAAGTAAATGATAGTAGATGCCTCATCACCGGAAGCATCCAGGCATTAAATTGCAGAGTAAAATTTGTAACTGTTTTGGATGAACAGGATGTTTATCCTGTTTGTGGGACGGGTTCCTGGAGCAACATCACCTACAGACCGTTTAGAAAATTATCAATTTTATTGTCCCAAAGCAATTTACAGAACCTTGACTTTGTATCCTGGATGATTCAACATGTAACATTTTCCTACTGTATAATAGGATAATATAGGTTGAAGCAAAGCTTTACTCGTTTTGAATTTGCAACTTTTTTTTACGTTAAATAATAACTGTTCACGAGCCTACACTAGGTGTGTGCCGTCCGCCCCAACAGGTATTTTAAATTTGGGACCTACAAGAGATAGAATTACAAACTGAAATGTAGAAAAATATTCAGAAGTGTACAAATTTTGGAACGAGATGGTAGATAAATGTATAAATGGGTACTAAAAGATTATAAACACTGTGTGCACTTTTTAATGCTGAAAAATAAACTACATTGGAAGATATTACAAACCGTTATGTGACAAACTAACCAGATAAAAGAGAATAGGAAAAATAGTTTAATAACCCACAAATATCAGAAAGACATTATAATACCAACAACAGTAAGTCGGACAGATATGAGAAAACCACAACTTGTAATTGCAATTTTATTTTTTAGATATTACTGGAAATTTCGTTGTTAGCTTTGTAATTTGTCATACGAATTTAAACACGGTAAACCTGCAAGTTTGGAACATTGGAAAAGTGTTGTATATGCTACTGAAATTGACCTTTGCGGAAAATAAAAATACGTTCAATTTCAAGGTAAATCAAATAAATCTAGTTTTGAATTACAATTACTGAACCCCCAATTGCAGCAATGTTGAATCAACAAAACAAAAGGGAAAAAAAATATTATCTTAACACATTTAGATTATATAACAACTAGCATCCCACCCGGCTTCACCGGGGGTTTGGTTTGGCCCGTGGTTGTTTCCCAGTTTTCGGTCGGTGTTACGTGCACATTAACTACGACTGGGTATTTTTCTTCCTGTAAGTTTCCATTTTCCTCCCATCTTCTCCCACCCCTTTCATCCCACATCTCCCTGCCCTCACCCTCCCCTCTTAATGCGTAATTATATGCTTAGATTATATAACAATAGCTTTAACAATCACTGTAAACGTGTGGTGTATGATGCTTATCATTACTACCTTGCAAAGTAATCGGCAACAATAAAACCTGTGTAGTGTGTAAATGAAAACAAACCACAAATGAGGCATTGTCAGCGATTTACTTTCTGCCTCATCCTTAGGGTCCTTAGGGCTTCGTCGGGCAGATGACCGGGAGCGGTTAACGCTCGCTAAAAACCCTTTGACCCTTTTTCTGCCTCATCCAGACAACAAAAATAACCGGAACATGGAAACACCAAACCTATGAGTAGAAGGGGGGAGGGAGATTTGAGTCACAGGGGATGCGTTGACTTAGTGAATGAAGCGAATGAAAATCAGTGTTTGTTAGCCAGTGTGCGGAAAAATTTGATTTAAGAAATTTAATTTAGTGAAACATCGACATACACATGAGCAACTAAACCGTACCAGTGTTGCAAATGGTGCATCAAACATAAGCTGCATAAGCTTCCTGTATTAGCTTGAATAAAATGAAGGTATTTGTAATGTAAAATTCTGGGGGTAGGAAGCTGCAACAACCATGCTAAGTAGTATGATTAAACAATTGGTTCAATTTTGATTTTCGAACATATAAAATCGAAGCAAACATCAACATTTAACATAGGCATTGTCAGAACACATGATACACTAATCTTAACTAATCTTACTTTAGTTCTCAGATTAGGTCTAAAAAAAAAAAGAATAGTCGTTCATGTTGACTTTGTTTCATTTATCTTACGTATATAATCTACATCATGGACATAATCGTCCTTCAATTATCGTGTTCACGGTAAAAACGACATACCTTCTCACTAAATCGAGCATCCTGCGCGACATATTTGCAACATTTACAGGTTTGAGTGAATGTAGCAAAACCGTTTGTCACGAGGGGAAAAACAGGAAAATGAATGCCTTTGCTGCTAGGGATGGGTCGGTAACCGAAACCGAATTTTCGGTTTTTACTGACAACCGACACCGAAACTGATTCGGATGTTGTGTCGGTTTTTCGTACCGTGTTCGAAAATCAAAAAAATGATTTGTTGTTTTACATTTTTTTTAATTATCATTTTCTACGTATAAATGACAGCAAAAGCTCCTAGCTATTAAAACGAAAATAGTAGAGGAAAATGGTGCCACAGCTATGACGCTGCTAAAAGTGAAATCAGGAGTAAGTTGAAGCTAGTAATACAACTATTGCAAGAAAAACAAAAATTAGGAAAATCTGGTTGGGGTGGCTGGTGGCAAAAACCGATACCGAAACCGAGGTTTTTTGGACGTGAAAACCGAAACCGAAATCAAAAAAATGAAACCGACCCATCCCTATTTGCTGCTGCAAGTGTCTGAAGTAATGTCGCAAAACTGACCCATACAGGAAAGCCAACCTGGAGGAATGGACCTTTAAATAGTTAAATAAACATCTTCGTAATTCTTGAAGCTCGTGTTACATGTTTGCTGCTATGGCTGCAACCCTCTCCAATGTCGGTCGCCACTCGCCATTTGGCGAATGGAAATCAGCCGTTGGCGACTTGAAACTTAACCTTACTCGCCAAAATGGTGGCAAGCAATAGACAATGACACTGAAAGAGCCATATCTCGGGAACCGTACAAGTTATAGACGAATGGTTTGCAGCATTATGCTAAGATTTTTAAGGGCTACGTTACTGCTTTTTCTGCATTGATACTGGGGTTAAAGAAACTTTACAATTTTGGAAATGCATAAATTAGAAAAACCATGCATCGAGCAGGATGTATTTGGTATGTGGCGAGTAGAAATTGTGAAATGGCGAGTCCTTTCTATGGTCTACTGGCCAAGTGGCGACTGCTACTGGATTGACATTCGAGAGGGTTGTATGGCTGGCAAATTAAACCTTTGTCAATATTGTTAGTGTCGATGGATAAAATGAGAGAATCAGTGCTTCAGCTAAAAGCGTATAGTTTTAATCCAAATCAAGGCAAGTTGTTAAAGGCATATAAATCCTTCCGGTATGTCGTGCGACCCGTTGAGAATGGCGTTTGCAACATTTCACAAGTTAAAGTTAGTGTCTCAAAATCATCTTGCACGAAAGACAAACAAGAAAGTGATCGTGTTCACAACATTTACACACATTTGAACTAATGTTCCAAAGCTGAGTCATACAGGAAAGCCAACATGGATGCATGTACCTTTAATTTCTTGAAATTAGCAGTCTCAAATGATAGAAAGGCGTAATTTATTTCGTAGATGCAGACTTTTAGAGCTAAGCTGAATTGTTTCAAAGTGGATTGCAACAACCACTACATCCATGAGGCTAGAGGTTTGGACTTAGTTGTGTAAAGGCATATTTGTTTCGAAGATACGGACTTCGTCGGGCAGATGACCAGGAGCACTTAACGCTCGTTAAAGGCGGCTTTTCACCTTTTCAACTCCTAGATGCAGCACCGTAGAACCATCGAGCAATATAAAGAAAATAATGGAAAAGTAAAAAAAGAAACAACACTTCGCTGCAGCACCGCAAATTTTCAAAACTAAAACAAGATCACGTGACCCACATCAGCCTATTGGATGACGGAGAATCTGGAACGTGGATGCTGTGTTTAGAATATGGGCAACACTATCGAAATGGTGAACCGGCGCCTTTAAAACCCTTTGGATCCTTTGACTGCGGAACCGAATTCGACCGGTGTATGCTTATAGCTGACTAAAGTAAAGACTTTTACCAGGGAAAGGGTGAAATCCAGTTACAGTTAGATCAAATGAAATATTAATACGTAAATATGCGGAGTCTGGTTCAAGGTCGTGCCAGGAACCCAAACACCGGAAGGGAATTCATTTCGGTGAAACAATTACGTCGGACGAAATATTTTCGTTTAAGACCCCATTCATACTATAGCAGTTTAAGCAGCGTAGTCTGAACTGAACAACGTCGTTTCTACTAATCACATTTGGAAATCGTTCAGAACTCGGTTTAGCTAAACGAGTTTACAGAATTCGGGTAACGCTCCAAACGGTGTCTTTCCGTGTTGCAGAAGCCTGTTTCACCGAAAATTTAATCCTGATTAATATTCGATGAAAGGAAAATTCCTATTTCACCGAATCCCGTTTGGCCAAATCAATATATTCTATAAATATTTAACATTGCAGACGCTAAAGAAGAATTCTAATTGGAGGAAATTTGGGATTAGTCAAGGTTTCTGATGTTATATGTTTAGCCGCAGTGAGGCACATAATTTACCGAAAGGTAGAACGGGATTCGGCAAATATAAGACACTGATTCAGCGAAACGGTTATGCGCACTCCCGGTCAGGATCGTGCCGGGTAACATCAGGTCATACTGAATAAGGCATTGCATATTGCCTAAAGTTGGTGTTGTTGTTTACAAGCAAAAATAAAGGATTTCGTATGTCGGTATGAATCCGGATCATGGTCGTGCCAGGTAATACCAGATCGCTCTGAATAAGGCATTGCCTGCTAGCTAACGGTACTGTCGTTTTGGACGAGTAAAAATACGGGATTTGTGAGACTCTGTTAAATACTGAGAATGTGATTTACTGTGTGAAGGAAACCAAACACCGGGAGAACTTCTTCCGGGAAATTAAATCCAGCGAAACGTTGTTGTGTCATTAATACGTTGCCCGCAGGTTCAGGTTCAACCCGCTGTGCATCATGCGCGGGTCCAGCTAGATGTTTAATAAAGTTGTTAAAGTTTGTACACTTATATGAAAGTTGTTTGTTAGCACAACTCACACATCTCTCAGTTGTGTCGTGAAAATAAAAAAAAATTTCGATTTCGACTTTTTAGTTTTTTTTAACCTGACAAGTCATCAAAAAAGGACCTAATTTAGATTAGCAAAAGCATGTAGACTCAGGGCCGTAAAGTACGGGGGGGGGGGGGGCAACTGCCCCCCACCCAGGTTTGAGTTTGGGGGGCGCCAAACAATTAAAAACGCTAGCAGACGGACCTACACAGTAAATAAAAAAACGATAGTTTTTGAATTTTGAACGAATATTCGAATAATTATCTTCTTATAGTGACAAACAATGGCCTCGAGGTAATTTGTTGCTGTTGGACATCCTTCTACGATGATGATATACAATAGTTAGCATTTCTACTTTCGCAGTGTATGGGAAGGGGCACCATTTCTGTACTTTCGCGGTGTATGGGAAGGGGCGCCATTTCTGTGCTACGATGATGATATACAATAGTTAGCATTTCTACTTTTGCGGTGTACGGGAAGGGGCGCCTTTGTACTTTCGCGGTGTATGGGAGGGGGCGCCAAACTACTTTGTTACGGCCCTGTCCTACTAAGCTTCCTCCCCTTAAAAAAAAACAAGGATAAAGTTAATGCACTTTTGTTTAATTGGTAAAATGCAATACAGTTAAGTCACCGTTGTGTGTTTACACACTGTTTTGCGTGGAAATTCTTCTTTTGCTGAAAGTTTTCTTCGTTTTTATTCAGTCACTCGAGTGTACAGTGATGCAGTACTAAACTTGTGGTTGCAAAAAAAAATTGAATTGATGCCAGTTTTTTTTTTAGGTTGTTTGGGTGCAGTTGCCCTCACGATCTGTATTGTAAACGAAATACTGTACAATTGCTTGACAGCTGAAGCCATTTTGCAGGGTTTTCGCACAAGCTGCTTGAAGTCCTTGAAAGTGTTTGATTCCAAGGCCTTGAATTCCTTGAAGCAGTTTTTTTTCTTTTTGTAAGGTAAAAACTTGCAATTTGTTTTAAATAACTATATTTTAAATTAATTGCTCCGTGCATTTCATCAGTTGTTTACTAGCCTATTAAAATCAATCTAGGAAAAAATAAGCTGGGGGGTAGGGGGATGCAATGGGAATAAACTTTCCTGAAACTTTGGTGTTTTAGAGGACTTAAAGAAGGTAAACAACAACCCCCCCCCCCCTTAGTTTTAGTTTTGACGTGTTCCCAGCCGAAGCCATGGCGCTAGAAGAAGAGGGGCAATTTTCTAAGTAAATCCCATCGGAAAATTCGTAGGTTCATTTACATGCCACAATCTACATGAGCATGAAACATCATAGAATCCTTCTCTTCCCGAAAATGCCAGGGGTGGCTGAGGCCGGACTCGAATCCGGGACCTCTGGCGCTTGAGACGGTCATGCTAACTATTAGGCCACCTTGCCCCGTCCCCCCTTAGTAGTGCAGTAAAGCAAAAGGCACTACTAGTGTTTGATAGAGAAGATGCGGCCGCGTAAGGTTTTCACAGTTACTCCTTCCCCCCAAAAAAAACCGTGTATAAATTCTATTCTGCAAAGAAATAAATTTAGGACGAAAGTAACAGGTGCCACCTTTCATTTCGCCTTTCGGCACGTGCCAGCTTATTGAGGAAAATGAGGCTGGGAGTTGAATTTGTCGGTAGCATTAAATGCATACTGTATTTCCAATTGACATGCTATTTTCGTTTGTCACCTTAGCTTAACCATGCACAATTTTCCCTGTCGAGACCTAATGCCTGTCCTAAACAGGAACTGATAGAATTTATTTTGGGGATAGTGGGTGGGGCTTGGCCCCATCAAGAAGCACCCCCCCCCCCCCCCAAATAGGTCAAATGTATAATCTCAACTCTAGTAGTTTAGGGGGAGTGGGGAGAATTGCAAGGAACTTTTGAGAGCCTGCGTTTGAAAAGTGAACAAAAATTGTTAATCCTCGCAGAGAATAGTAGTTTTTTTTTTTTTTTTTTGAAGATGTTGCAAAACTGAAATTTGGAAGCTTGTCTATTTTACCACTGAATGGTCCGGTTTGGTTATAATAGTTGATTCAGATCGATCTTCTCATAGCAGCAAATAATTTCACTGAACAGTCAGACGAGTAAGCAATTTTACTAGGAACATAAATGAAGTCTTTGAGTGTTGGCCAGTACAATGAAATATAATTTGGTACGGTGTAAGCTTTAAAATGATGAGGTCATACGAATTTGTTGAAAGGGGGTTTCCAAGCCAGAATTTCAGCACATTGCAGCAGAGTGGAGAAGAAGAAAAAAAAAGCTGGATGATTGCCATTATGACTGATATTTTTAGTGGGCCTGCTTCTATAGTTGTGTTGTGGCGCCTGTGAGCTGTCCTTGGCTTGCTCTGCAGCTAGTTAGTGGCTACCGAGTGTGGATACTACGATGGATAATACACCCTCCAACATCTGTCTTCCAAACTGCGTTTAACTTTTAGTGGTGTGTTTAAACCGTGTGCTGCCATACCAAAGAGAGAGTTGGCCTCTTTTAAGCCTAGTTGGAAGCTGAACTTGGCTTCATCTCAGAAAGGGTGCATTTTTAAGAACTAATTTAACTGCTGTATGTAATACACAATCTGTGCGTGGAAGGAATCTGCTGAACGGCTGTCGCCACACAAGCGTGTTCCCAGGACACTCGGAGTATGACTAGGCTTCGTCGGATTTGATGTCTTGGAATAGATCATATGTTTTGTTTTTTGTTGGCATTGTGAGTTTTTGTGAGTAATGATGAATCTAATTTGATGCTTGTTGTTGCCTTAGAAGTGATGACTGCTGTGTTGCTGGTCACAAAGGATGGAGGATTTTAACCGTGCCATGCAAATTGTGCGCCCGAGAAAACCGGCTGTTTCCCATGCCGACCTTTTTGAAGACGATACTTGTGACGTGGATTATAATCGCGGTAGAGGAACGACGTTAAATTCTCTGCCAAATTTGTGCGCTCTCTTTCCTGTTAGTTCTGTTAACAAGCCGTCATGTGTTCAGTCAACCGGTTCCCACATCTTCTCTTCTAGAATGATTAGGAATAGTGATCAAGGTAAATCAGATTTGGATTCTCCCGGTCCGCCAACTGTGGATTGTTTTTCTGACGATGAAGAGAGTGCGGAGACAGAAATGCAATCACAAATGGATGAATTTGAGGAGCTGATCGAAAAAATTGACCGTCTTAACGATCATTCGGATGCAGATTATACCACCAAGTGCAAAATAAAAATTGTGGAAGCCAGCCCCACTAATTTTGACAACAGCCCTGCAAAGGGCAGTGGTGTTGACAAAGACTTTGAAAAACTGCTTGAAAAAGAGCCGTCCCTACTTGACCCTTGCCTTTTGCGCGCTCCCGCCAGCGCACCTGCTCGCATCCGAAGTTATGGCGTGAACGAATTGTTAGTGCCAGTTCCCCACTACCTCGGCACCAGCACGCCAAGTTTTCCTGTAGCAGCACCACCTCCCAAACCAGCCTTTGGTGTAACTAGTGTAATTAAGCGTACTTCTCAACTTGACAAGGCCCAACAGCTACAACACCGTGAGGCAGTATCCCAATTCAGTCAACATCAACAGTGGCTTCGACAGTACCAAGAGAAGTCTCCTCAACCTTTAGGCCCGAATGCACCTACATCGACCAGTTTTATTGTACCAAATCCTTCTCTCTCTTCAAATGTGCAACAGTCAGCCCAACCAGCTCTATCACCTGTTTGTGAAAATACGGTATCACCTGCTTTTGGCCAGGCTGTGAGAATCTGTAACAATGATGGTTACAATCAATCTAAGGCAACAACATTCATTTCAATGCGTCCATCTGGCTTCGGACAAAAGAACCTTAAACTTTCCCACCCAACGACTGCGGAACACAGGCGTCAGTCCCTACCCGTGGCTCACTTGCAAATGCAAACCTTAAAACTGGACTCGCAACAGTTGCAGCGCCGAGCATCTCATTCGCCTCAAACACATAAATCTGATAATGTGCAAAGTCTGCAACAAGTATTGCCAGTGCCGCAAACCGTTGGTTCCGATCACGCACAGTTTCAACCACAGCTATTACACACGTCACAGACACACAGCCTTAATCCAACAGTTTTGCAACAACAGTCGCCGCAAGCTTGGCAAACTTCCGGCCCAAATGCTTCTCAACTAAAAAGACAGCAGCCTGAAAATTTGCTTTTATCCCAAGCTGAAGATATGCAATGTGGTACTGAAAAAGTTAAAAGCCCAACTTCTCCTCAAAACTATGTTACTGGTTTGCCACCTAAAAGTAGCGGGTAGGTTTTTAGAAGATGCATGCCGTATGCAATGCATGTTCATTAAATATATCATTAGAAAACAAATACGAGGTCGTTTGATGTTTAAAGGTACGGTTTAAGTGAACCAAAGTAAAAACAGCAATGGAACACGAATAATGTTTCCTGTAAGGTTTCGGACACCACAATGTTGCTGAAGTGCTATAAGTCCATGTGATACCTTACTGTTGTTCTCAGCCACTGCAACCGTCCAAAGACACACACTGCAAAAAAAAAAAACGGGATCAACAGTTATTTAATGTAGTATTGCGTCGGGTTTCAAGACAATGCAGATTGAATTAGTGCCCAACCTTCAAATAT
This sequence comes from Lithobius niger, assembly GCA_023313725.1. Classification (NCBI taxonomy): domain Eukaryota; kingdom Metazoa; phylum Arthropoda; class Chilopoda; order Lithobiomorpha; family Lithobiidae; genus Lithobius; species Lithobius niger. The sequence continues at coordinate 17,291 of JAHWFP010141185.1, read as the reverse complement.
TTTGATGCCTAGACATAGAAGTAATAATATAAAACAGCTTTGTTTCATAGTGCTTACATTAATGAGTAATATATTTCTTATATTGGTTAAATTTAAAACCATGTAGCTTGGAATTTAAAAGAAAGTAGCCTCTTCCTATTTTTGTGTATCCTGTACGTACATAGCATATGCAACATTTACATACCGCTGAACTGATGTTGCAAAACTGAATCGTCCAGGAAAGCCAAAATGGAGGGATGTATCATTAATGAGATTCAGATACACGTCTGGCCATACACATCCCCTATAATCCACCAATTTTTCTTTGATTTGTTTTTCATTATCTTTCAGTCGTCTCTTTTCAGTTCATCATCCTTTTGATGATACTTAACAACAGTTGTTATTATTGTTTTTTACCTCGCTGTTAAACCAAGTAGCAGATACCAATCTTACTAACTTACCTGGTACAAATGAAAAAACTGTAAAGAATATTTGAAACATTTTGTTTTGGTGGTTGCATTGATTGAAGACAGCAGCAAGGTTTTACATACATTGTCGACTCTGAAAAATCTTATTCGTGTTCCTTTGCTGCTTTGACTTTGGTCCGGTTAAACCTTATCGTTTGGCATCAATGAATTCGTTTTTGTTTTCTAATGGTGGTACTTTGGCATATCATGTTATTCTGTGGGCAAAGATAACTGCAAATTCTCATTAGCGTGCTATTTGGGTTGGACATACGTTTATATTCATTCTTTTGCTTAGCTTAGTACAGATTGTTTTGTTTCGCTTTAATGTCACGTATTAATTTTCTTTTAATTTATAAAACTTAACACGTCTTTGTCTTTAACATACTGAATGTTTACTTTTCGAAGGTTTCGTTGTTGCTAGCTGTTGCTTGATGACTTCAGGTTAGGCATTTCGTTTTCTTTCAGTTTTTTTTGTGTGTCAACAAGTAGCTTTTTATTTGCTTTGATTATTGACAATTGAGATATTCTGTAGAGAGGTGCATAGAATCTCCAAATGCATTACCTGAACGGCATTGTTGGCCATATAACAATGTTTAAAACAAAACACAACAATAAAACTGTTCGTTGTAGAGCCCCATAACTCTGGAATGACACAAGCAGTTGAAATGCTTATTAGAAAAGGGGTACGTCAGCGGAAGTGTCGCTGTAAGATGGCTAAGAACCAGCCATCTAGAGCAAATGGTTTAGTCTGTATGCTGCATAAAGGTGTCAAAAGAACAAGAATTCGTCCCATCCAAAAATGAAAAATCACTATTCCTGCTCAGACCCAAATCTCCGATGTGACAAATGGGATATGAATAAATGTTAGTACGTGTGTATTGACCAAGCTCAACAAAGTTTTGCGTGTGCACCAAATGGGTGGAAATATTAAGCATAAAAATGTCAACTTAATCATGGGAGACCTACGTTAAACCTGAAAGTAAACCTAATTCCTTAACCTTTTGTTAGTATAGGTTCGGGGGTTGGATCCATCCCCTGTTTATACAGGAGCTCATCACAAAATACGAGTAGGCCAGTAGGGCTAAAAAACAAACAAAACAAACAAAAAAAAAAGTTTTATTTTCCGTCACGCTGGTCTACTTGTATTTTGTGATGAGCCCTTGTGTGTCTTTTCTCCGATTACTTTGATTCACTAGTTTAAAAAACTGCAGAAACCCAACAAATCAGGATTTTTTCCTCCCTTTTCACCTAGATCACCTATCTCCAACATTTTTCTTAACTGCATTTATTTTGCCTTAATTTCGTTGTTGGTATTAAAAGGGCCGCAAAGGGATTCATGAGTTCCGTACTACGGAAAGATGAAGGCATGATATTCGTTGGCATTGTGGTCTATTCCATTGGAAGCCCAATCTAAAGAAAGACTGAGGTTTATTCTAAGACCAGTTATGATACGTGAATTTTTTTACCTCGAATTTCCTAACTTGTCACCCTTAGCAGTTCATTGTTAGTTACAGTGTGTTCTTGTTTGGTATTAATCATGTAAGTTATAAGTGTCACTAATATGCGTAATGAAAAGACAAATTCAATGACGTACTATTAATTTTCACAGAAACAATAATTAGTTATGTGATAAGATTTGACTGGCGTTTGCGATACCCATTTAGCTTTAACAATAATCTGGGTGACATTTTTTAAATACTGCAGACAAAATGCCAAGAACAGCTAGTGACCTTAAAAATTAAGGAAGTTAGAATTTTGGCACATGTCACTTGCGTGTGATGCAAGTCATTGGCAGGCATACATACATACATACGCAGTTGTTGCCAGTTTTACAACAGATGCTTTCTTTGAAGAACGGGGCCTCTATGCTTCCATGCACAAGTTAAAAAAAAAAAGGTTGGCTCTGTTATCTTCGGTTATGGTGTCTTTCAATCACCGGTGATTTACACGATTCAGAATGGCAAGTATTGTGTATGAGTTTTTAAATCTTAGGTCTCTCGACAGGGGCTGCCTACAGTAAGGCATTCAATGGTCTGAAATATCCTGTTACAGACAAAACATGGTTGACCTTGACATTTTCTGTCAAAAGGTTATCCAGGTTCTCTCTAATGCATCCAGATTTTCTTTCTAGTTTTTGGGTAAGTTTGGTCTTTAAACTTCCAGATTTTCACCTTTGGCCTGCAATGTCACCTTTGGCCTGCAATGCCTAGTCGAATGACTTTGAAAGGAGTTGTCAAGATCACCCACTCCTTAATTCCCCTAGTGCCTCCTAGGGTACTTAGAATGAATTTCCAACATAGTTTCACAATGGATTCTATGGCCAGAGTCTTACGAATCACCCAGTACAATAGAAACTAGGCATTGAAATTCCGTTACAAATTTCCAAAGACTTGCCGTAAAGCATTTACTATATTTTAAAACCACACTCAACTTCGGACTGAAGGAACACCGGATTTCTTCTAATGCCCGTTAACTACACATTAAAAAATACTGCAACATTAGTACTTTGCTTTAGACCGTGGTTAACCACTTCTTCACAAACATAATCCAGAAGGCCTTTTTTTTAAAGTCATATGTGCAGACTGTATATGACACAGTTCAATCTCGCATCATCTCGGCTTGTAGACCAAACCTCAAACAACACGACAGTGATTTGCTTGCTTCAGTCAGGTTTCCAGGAAACTCGCGTGATGCCCTCTTTTTTTTCTTTCTGGGTGTAGTTATTTATTTTCCTCCGTAGGCATATGTCACTGGTGTGGTAGAGGTTACGGTGATTTTCCCCACATTGTTTGCAGTATCAATCGCCAAGTTGTGTATGCGCTCTTGATGAAGTTTGTGTAAATAGCCTATGACACTGTTTGCTTTTGCTTTTAGACGTGCAGTTTGAACCTTTGGTTCAGATATACATATGCCATTTTCGTATTACTGCCGCAGTGTATCGCTATGAGCGATAACTAGGTGTTTTTGATATCTGAGTAGGTGATCTGCCAATTAAGTGTCATTCGTACTTCAAAGGTGGGTATTCACCAACAAGAAATCTGCAGTGGCCCTCTCCCTCTATTGTTCGTTTTGCACGTCTAACCTTTACAGCATGCTGTGAGGTGTCCGAGAATACGTCAAATTTTTCACACTATTTGCATAATCTAGGTTTAGCTTGTGTTTGGTTATTGGTCTACTCAAATGAGTGTATCGTTTTGCATTGGCGTGAGGGATGTTGTATACCAGGTGTCTGTTTTTAAAAATTCGCAGTACATTAATTTGAGGTGTGGTATACGACAGACCTAGTTTGATATTGAAGTAGGTGTAGGCTGTAGGTGGCATAAAGTTTCGGAGTGTCGGGAAGAAGGTTTGAGGTCTGGGGGAAGTAGAAACCCTTGTACTTGTATGCATTTTGGGATGTGGGGCATAGGCTTGGAATCCTCATATGCCATGTCATTATGGCATAGCGTAAAGCTTCAAATATCGAGAAGTCAATTCTCTCCCGAGCAGTCGAACATTTAACATTTAAGTCCAAAAGGCAACGGAAATAGGGTTGCATCTGTATTAATTTATCAATGAGCCGATTTGCTTTTCTGTCCAGTTTATTTTCCTGTTTAATGCCTGTGACACGCATGTGTCACCGTGTCACTAGAAAATACATATCCACTATCCTGTTATCTATCGTCCCACTTCGATTTATGCAGGGCTATGACTTCGTTTTAGCAAAACCAAAGTTTTTTTCCCCACAAAGAAACTAGCCAAACAACACTTGAACGGAGTCGTCACTGTATGTTACCCACCATTCTGCAACTTGCACAAGAGGGTGTATTTGGCTAATAAAGCCCTCTTTTCCCCATTTACATTAAAACAAACCAATCTTAACGTTGAGGTACTTGTCTGGTTGGAGTCCACCAAAAGGTCAAAACAAATCGAACTCAAATTTCTTCCTTGTTCATAAAATGCTTTTAGCTGACTTAAAATTGCAGCTGCAGTTGGTGGTTCGTGCAGTAAAATTAGCTTGAGAACCAATAGTGGTACCTCGTTAGATTAGCAAGTTTGGTTATCTTAAGAGTCTTTGTCTGGAAAAAGAAAAAACGTGATTTTTTTCCTCTGATATTTTTGCAAGTCAAGTCCTTGCTTTTTGTAACGAAATGTTTCAATTTTCTCCTCTGTTTTGCATCTTCATTAATTTTCAATTGGGTTTATGCAGATTTAAAAAGGCCCATCTTCGGTGAAAGGTTTGTGTCACTGCCGCGAACTGAATAATTCAGTCAGCAAGTATTACTATGACCATAATGTAATGGCGGTAGTACGCTTTCAACAAACTTTATGATGTATAAATAAAGACGTTTATTGTCGTGAATTTCCTACGGTATCAAAATCGAAGTGGGTGGACCTATTCTTTTAAATTGTCTTTGGAAGGAAGCACATAATGATTTGTTAGCAGCAGCTTTTTCCATCTCCTTACCGACCAGTGGAAGCCAGTGAAATAAGAATGGCTACATGTGATTGTCTCAACGATTACTCGTGGCAGACTATCAAAAAAAATATCAAGACCAAGAAATTAAGCCTGCAGGAAAAAACATTAACATTACATATTGTGGGAAATAAGTCTTCCAACAGTTACTATTAAATGACTCATCACTGAATGAGTCAAAGCTACCATATTCAAATTATCGTTACAGCTGAACTGGATGTCTGGAAAATTTTAGGAAAGTAAAAATCAAGGGAATTAGTGGTTCTGAAAAAGTCTTGAGATTTTTCTAAAAAAAAGGGGACAATTAAGTGCATGAATAGAAAATTCAGCGGATTTTATGTCCACCGTGTTTGAAATTGTTTTCAACCCTTAGGGCTTGGCCACCTACATTTTATAACAAATATTAAGGTTCAGTATAAACAAACAAAAAATATTTGCAGTCTTAAGATTGTTACGTAGGCTTTTTAATCCAGGCCTACAAAATAAATAAATAAAGACTGAAGTTTTTCAGCAAGCTTTTAAAAATGGTGCATGTACACCCAGAACTCAAGACACCCCCACCCTCCCCCCCAGCATTTCAACTAGGCTATTCCCTATAAAGTCACAATTTTCTACTCTGACCTATTATACTCAACTCGTTATTTTTATTTTTTCTTATTTCAGTCCCCCGACAAGCCTAAAACATCAAACCATGACGTCCCGTACAAATTTAAAGCAGCAGCTGATGCGGGAGCAGTTGCAGGAGCAAGAAAGGAAAGAACAGCAAAGAAAAGAACTGCTTGCTTCTCAACAAATGGCCTCTTCGTTGCCAACAACTCGGCCCCTCAATGTTCCAAGCATCACACAGTCAGAAGTTGAAGTACCAGTTCAAGTGCTCAAGGTACTTTTACGATACTTCTTACATATTCTAGAATATTGGCATAATGTTGCTTTTATATTCTGCATTGCTTTGAAAGTAGTAGGATGATGATTTAGTTGTTTAGGTCTGAATCTGTATGCAGTTGGAAGACTGCACTTATTTTTTTAGTAGAAAAGTTACTGGCTTAGTTCAAAAATGCAAAGGGCACACAGTTACTTTTTCGTAGAAACAAGTTTTAACTATCCAAACTAATATACCAAATGCCATCGTAGTATTCAACCATACATTAAAGCTCGTTTACTAAAAAATCACGCACATTTCCACAAACTAGACACTTACTCCTATGTCCAGCAAATTTTCTACAACTAACTGTTGTCATCATCAGGCTTTTAAGGTTGATTTAGTCTCTGATCACATCTTGTTTCAACATTGTTTACAAGTGCCGTTTTCGAACTCGCCAGTAATCTTGGACTAGCGAATACGAGAGAACCGGTGTACCGTGTCCCATGCAATGACTGTGAGGCAGTAAATATTGGCGAGACCAGAAAAGGAGTACGAGTGAGACTGGCACAACACATGGCAAATGTGAGAAATAAGAAGGACAATGGAATAGCAGTGCATTGCATGGAGACACGACATACAATTGATTGGGAAAAAACCAGGACACTTTTGAGCTCAAACTCAGCAAGAGATAAACATCTTAGGTGCCTGGAATCAGTAGCAATTAAACAACATGAATTGCATAAAAAACCACTGATGAACATTCAAGGACCATCAAATCCTAACGTGAGCCACCTGGTTAACGGTGAACTGGAAAGACAATTGAGTAGGCGATGAGAAATGAGCAAGCAGAAGGCAGACGTGCAACGGCCCGAAAAATGTAGTAGGCCAAGATTACCGGCGAGTTCGAAAACGGCACTTGTAAACAACGTTGAAGCAAGATGTGATCATAGACTAAATCAACCTTAAAAGCCTGATGATGACAACAGTTAGTTGTCGAAAATTTGCTGGACATAAGGAGTAAGTGTCTAGTTTGTGGAAATGTGCGTGATTTTTTAGTGAATTGACTTTTTCGGAATTTCATCATGTTCCACAGTACGAACTTCAACGAAGTTTTTCGAAAGCTCGTTTAGCTGATATGGATTGAAGTTCAACATATTAGACACTGAGCTAGACATGTTCAAGGAATGATGAAGTTTTGTGAGTGGTTGACGAAGCGCTGAATACTTCTACACAGGGACGTGCACAGGCCACCAAGAGGGCAGGGGCAAACTTTTTTCTGGGGGCCTTTTTTTTTTTTTTTGCTTCTTAACCTCTTGTTTTCCCCCCTTTTTGTGGTACTTTAACCATTTCTGCCCCTCTTTGCAGTTCTTTTGTAGTGTTTTTAGGCTCTTTTACATCAGCGCTCCACCGAAAAAGGGCACTTTTTCAGAAAAAAAGGGGCACTTTGCCATGAGGGCAGGGGCTAGCACCCCCCCCCCCCTGTGTGCACGTCCCTGCTTCTACACAATCTGGTCATGGAATTGGTCAGAGGTCATGCTTAGCATCAAGTGACCTAGCATTCGTCTGCTAGCCACTCCATCACTACCTTTCGTGGCCACTGCTTAATAATTGGGTTGCATGATGTATGGGAAGAATTTTAACTTATGGTGCAACATTGCTTCTTAATATAAAGCAGTACAAAACTAGATGATATCTCTTTTTTCGTTTAAGTTTAGGAAGAAATACGCACAATTTCAGAATTAAAGAATACTATTTACTAGTAATACTTTAATTCTGAAATTGTGCATATTTCTTCCCGAACGAAATTTGAAATGAACTTTCAGAGTAATTACCGTTATGGAATTTTTAATATGATATCTCTCCTAAACAAAACTTGTTAAGGATTCTTGCCAAGATTTTTGAAGATGTTGACATTAATCGCCAACTTCATCTCCCCGACTCGTACTTCAAACGTTGAATGGAAAACTTGAAAAGTGAACAGCAATTGTGGCGGGAGTCCCACCCTGTTTTTGTTTTGAACCGGCTAACTGAAATTAACTTCAAATCCCGCTATCTCCATCCTGTCCGTCATTGTTATTGATTCCGTGCTCAAAATTAAAAGTCATCGTGTACGTCATTGACATTTAGTATCTTGTTGCTGGATCGTATTGCAGTGTACCGCTTATCTTTTTATTGAAAGCTATATTTTCTTTTTTTCTTCCCCATTGATATTTATCTTGCTTGTAATGATAAGGCTATTATAACAGAAATCAGCTAATTTGTGAACTTTATCAGTGTCGGCCCTTTTGTGACTGGAACGTAGGCTGCAGGAAATTGGAAATTACCACGTGTTTGCGATCTTCTTTTAACTTTACAGAAAGTTCAAAAAAAGCTAATAAAAACGTTTTTATTTAGTTGAAATAACATACTGGCATGAGAAACTTCTGCATTTAGTCTTCTGTATAGCGAAAGCTGGGAAGACTGTAGCAACGATTTGGTCTGTTTGCATGTCCGTCCATCACCTTTTTCAACTCCAGAACGTACCAGATAGAGACAAACAGTTTTCACCATTAGGCTGCTAAAAATTAATTAAAAGGAATAAGAAAAACGGAAGTATGAAGGCCAAGTGATCCGAAAGTGGTTGGAAGTGGCCAAAAAGCGAGTCCATCATCTATGGAACGGGACCATCCCTAGACACAAACAGTTTTCACCATTAGGCCGCTAAAAATTTATTAAGTGGTTCTCGGGACCACATGCATGGGTTTTTTTCTCGGTGCATGAAACGTTTTTTATGACACTGTCTAAAATTAAATAAAATTCTGATCACTTTCATTAGTACTTTCATCAAATTTCTTGGAGCCGAAGACCGCATCAGCTCTTTGCTTCATTCACATGATCGGCTAACTAAAAAATTTGGATCTATAAAATGACTTTTATCAAATGTGCAACTTTTGCATGATTACCCTGTAATTAAAACACAGATATTGTACTACACAACATAATGTAACTACTGATTTTGTTTTGTTTGGTAAAAAAAAAAAACCTTTGCCCCATCTGAAAAATCATGAATAAAACGTGAAAAAAAAAACCACCCGATCGCGTCAATTTCTTAATTGCCAAAACATCTTAACCTGGTAATTTTAGTATTACATTCCTCGAATGTGATGTTCCCCTGGAGGTTTCTTCCGGTTTGTAGACGCCTGCTTGCATGTCCCAACGCGCATGCGCGGCGCGCTCTTCCCTTATAAAAGCGACAGCTCGCCCGCTATCGGCATTCATTTTCCTCCAGAGGTGTCTCCACGCCACCTCGCTCCCCGGTTCCCCGACTGTCGTTTGGAAAATTGGATTCTTCCCGAAGATGGACGACGCAGAAGCCCGCCCTTCGCACGTCCTCGTGCTCTTACTCGCTTCGATCTTGGCTGTCGTTGGGCATCCGCCTTCGATCTCTCCGCGCCTTCCCGCACAGCACCCGCCGATGCCATGCCTGCCTTCGCATCGCCTGACTCTCCGCTTCTCCCGGGCCAGCGCTCGCCGCTCCTCGCCCCACTGGATCTGTCGTCGCTTCGACAAGACGTTCAAGCCGCCAAGGACTCCTACCGGACCGCCAAGCGCAACCTCCGCCGGGCGACTCTCGCCAACTCTCCGGAACGACACTCGCCGCTCGACCTGTCGTCCACGTCCTCACGGATTGACCACAGCGTCAGCCGCAGTGTCGTACGGGAAATCGTTCAAGACACTGTCCGTCATCTGCAGACCAACCCGATGCCGCCTCCCTCCTGCACGTCTTCGGTACGAAGGGCCCGCACTCAAGACTGGATCGCATCTACCTCTAGCCGTGAAGGGCACGAGCGTGCCGCTTCCCCTCCGCCAGCATCCAAGCGTAAGCCGGACGACACACTGTCGCCGCGCCACCCGCTGTCGCCCGCCCCCACTGCCGAGAAGCGCATCAGATTCCCGGACGACACTCCAGACGAAACCACCCTGTCGTTCGCAGCTCTTTTAAAGACTGTCGAGCAGACGGTCCCGGATTGTTTCCTGTTCAAGCCCTCGAAGGTACCGGACGCTCCCGTCATCAACCGTGGCCTAACGACAGGCCTTGGGTTCGCATCCAGGGACAAGGACACCAAGTCCCGCTGCCTCCTAGGTCAGTCGATGACACTCCTAACGTGTCTACTACGCAACGAAGGCTCCATTCTAGGCAAAGGCGAACCCCTCCTCCTCGACACGGAACCGCCAATGCCACGCCCCGGCCGTGAAAACGGCTTCTTCAGGCCCTTAGGAGACGGCGCCACAAACCCCCGCAACTTCGAAACCTACCCGGAATGCGAATTCATTTGCAGCGAAGTCAAGATGGACTTCGGCACCTCGATGACTATGCCCAAGAAAGCCGAAATTCCAACCTTCGTTCTGTTTGAGAACGACAGATGCCTGCGGATGAGCCTCCGGGCGGCCTCCCAAGCTGACGTCTTACACACGGCCATCAACGCCTTATGCGAGAAGCTGTCGTCCGACAATCCCCCGGAAGAGCTCAAGAACTTGCCGTCCCTGATTTCCCAACTTTTCCAGAAGGCCAACTTCGCCACTTATCACGCCATGAACTGGGCGACAAGAGCACTGTTCAACAACACTCTCCTCATTCGCGACACGGCCCTGTCGTCGGCAAAAGACTTGAACTTCTCCACCCGACACCGCCTGAGAAATCAACCAATTCACGAATCCGAAACACTTTTCCGGGGCCAGATCCCGACTCTAGCCCCTCACCTGGATGTCTCGAAGAAACCAAGGCCATACAAGCAATCTACGCCTTCGAACCGGCCATGGAACAAACAAGCCATCCCCCGTCCCGGCGACGACTGGTATACAACCACGGCATCATCCTCCAGCCACCCGGACGACACTGCCGCCCCTACGCGACGTAACCAACAGCCCTTTCGTTCCGACGCTCCTCGCTCCCGCCCTGGCCAACGCTCTCAGCAGAAGCGCGCCGCCACCGCCGACCGAAGGAGCCGATCCTCATCCCCCAGGGATAGAAGATTTCAACGGAAAAATCAACAATGACGCCCCCACCCTTCGCTGGCCTCCCGGTCGGGGCCAGATTACGCCATTTCCTCCCGTCCTGGCAAAAATTAACCACCAACCTGGAAATTCTATCAATCATCAGACACGGTTTTCGTCCGACCTTCCTGCATCAACCGCCACTGTCGCCATCTCCCCCGTGGGAATTCTCGCCCCAAACGACAGTTCCCCTGTCGCACGAGGTTTCGGAGTTGTTACGGAAGGATGCGATACGACAACTCTCTGACCCAGGTCCGGGGTTCTACAGCTCGATCTTCACCCGGCCAAAGAAATCAGGAGGCTTACGCCTAATTTTCAACATGAAACCCCTCAACAAATTTATTCAAAATGAACACTTCAAAATGGACACCCTGGACTCCATTCGCCAATCATTTCAGCAAGGGAACTGGACGATCACCATCGATCTGGAAGACGCTTACCTTCACGTACCCCTTCATCCAGCAATCACCCACTACTTTCGTTTCATCTACAACCTTTCGTTTTCGAATTCCGCTGCCTCCCCTTCGGCCTAAATGCGGCCCTAAGGATCTTCACCCTAGTATTGAAACCAATCCTGGCGAACCTTCACCAGCACCAAATACAAGCCAATGCCTATCTCGACGACTGGGCCCTTAACAACCCGGACCCGTCTCAACTGGAACGCAATCAAGATCTCTCCACAACCTAATGACGGAAATTTTCAACCTGTGCATCCCACACAACATCACCCTTCTGCAGCTCCACATACCAGGCAACAGGAATGTGATTGCAGACTCTCTGTCCCGCCAGAAACCACCAGCAGGGGAATGGTGTCTCAAGAAATCCATCTGCGAATCTCTCTTCACCATCTGGGACAGACCAATGTTGGACCTGTTCGCCACGAGGCACAATGCCAGACTTCCCCACTACGTCAGCCCGATCCCGAACGACTCAGCAGTGGCAGTGGACGCCCTCACATTCCCATGGCACAACCTGTTCGCCTACCTATTTCCACCTTTCAAACTCCTTCCACAAGTACTTCGGAAAGCAGAAGAAAGCCAGAGTCTGTTTACCCTAATAGCCCCCCTCTGGCCATCAGCAGCTTGGTTCCCGCTCCTCCTAAACCTAGTAGTCGACACTCCAAGAAGTCTTCCTCTTCTACCAGATCTTCTGTCACAACAGAAAGGAACAAAACTGCACCCGAACCTTCCAAACTTACACGGGTGGCTACTATCATCAAACTCCTCAAAAAGGCTGGCATTCATCAAGGGGAGGCTGAACGCATCGCATCAAAAGCAACCAGGGAATCGACAGACCGCATGTACGACAGCCACTGGACCAAATGGATTTGTTGGTGTATCGCAAAACGCACAAATCCACTCAATCCCTCTCTTCCCGAGCTCCTAAGCTTCTTCGGCGACCTATTCAAAATCGACAAACTCAAAGGCTCCACCATCCTCGTCTATCGGTCAGCATTAAACTCCGTCTTCAAAGCCGCTGGTCGCACCGCCCTACTTGAAGACTATCGAATTTCTGCTTTACTGCGCTCATACGAAAACGACCGACCCACTACAAGACGCTCAGTCACCGACTGGGACCTTTCCATTGTATTAAAATCACTAATGGAGAACCCCTATGAACCCATGCAAGATAGTTCACTCCACCTCATGACCCGCAAGACTGTCTTCCTCGTAACACTTGCAGCAAGTCTAAGATGCTCCGAGATCCAAGCCCTTTCAGCAGACCCGGCATACTGCATCTTCGGCCCAAACTTCTCATCAGTCACACTCTTCCCAAGAGCATCCTTCAGAGCAAAAACTCAAAAACCATCTGAACCTTCGAAACCCATAACATTCCCTGCGCTCTCAAGCCTCACCGGAAATGAACCCGAACGCCTCCTCTGCCCGGTCAGAGCTCTCCGCTTCTACCTTGCCCGCAGTCAACACGAAGACATACGGAGAGGCAGGAACCAACTCTTCCTTCCAGTAGACCTCCAAACTGGCGAAACAACTACCACCACGGTGTCACGCTGGATCAGGAAAACAATCGAAGCAGCTTACGACAAACCCGAACTGAGTAAGAGCATGAGGATAGCGGCGCACAAAGTAAGAGCCGTCTCCACATCCTGGGCCCACCACAATGCCACACCGATCGAAGAGATCCTAGCAGCCGCATCATGGCGCCACCAATCCACCTTCACGTCCCACTACCTAAGGGATATGACGAAAGACGAATCCGGACTACACCGACTGGGACCGATCGTCGCAGCCAGAACGATAGTCAAGCCACCTTAAGCACTCAGAACGAAGCAGAAGCAAGATCCATGTGGGAAGCAAGACCCTCAAACAACGGCCCTTTTCAGGGCCACCAATTCCCACGAAAGAGACCAAATTCCTGCTAGCCAATTGTTCTGAATAAAGTGCGAATTTTTCTCTTGCAGATAAAGAATTCATGGGGGAAAGCCTGCTTGCATCCCGGGGCGCTCGTACAGAAGGTGCCCGCCACCAAATTTGACGAGGTCAACTGGTAATGCTAAAATTACCAGGTTAAGATGTTTTGGCAATAAAGAAAGAACATTTTGCCGGCCCCCAGTCTGGCCGGCTAAAAATGGTTTCTTTTTGCCTAAAACATACTTAACCTTAACTCCCGCCCTGCCTCCCCTCTCGAGTCACCATCTGACACATTGAGAGTAAAATGAATGCCAATAGCGGGCGAGCTGTCGCTTTTATAAGGGAGGAGCGCGCCGCGCATGCGCGTTTGGACATGCAAGGAGGCGTCTACAAACCGAAGAAACCTCCAGGGGAACATCACATTCGAGGAATGTAATGCTAAAATTACCAGGTTAAGTATATTTTAGGCAAAAAGAAACCATTTTTAGCCGGACAGGCTGGGGGCCGGCAAAATGTTCTTTTTTTTAGTACCACTCCCGAAAAAAACTTAATTAATTTTTAGCGACTTAGAATCAGTCTCCAAAAACCGGCAGTATGAAGTGGAAATGGCTCAGAAGTGGCCGGAAGTAGCCGACAAGTGAACTCATCATCTATGAACAGTACCAGACAGACACAAACGGTTTTCAGCATTAAATTCAGCTTCCATGAAATTAGTTAAAAATGTAAGCCAAATAACTTTCTCAGTTTTTTCGGTTTTTTTTTTAATGCATTGTCGAGCAGTGTTACTTAATCAGAGTTTGAGAGATTTTCATATTTTCGTAAACCATGCAAATATTTTTTTTTAGCTAAGGACTGATAGCATGTTCAAGACTAATTAAAAAATAAATAATAAAAGTATTAGCAAGGAAACGAACAAAAAATGTTAAAACAAACAAAAGCAAAAAGTTACCTAAGTGTTGTTGCAAATTTTATTTTCTCATTAGTGCACAGATGCCAGATTTTCGCATAATTTCTAAAAAAAAAAAAATTACTGCAGCCCTTGTATTGCATTTTTTCTTATAAAGAACATGGTTCATATGGATACTGGAAGAAAAAAAACGTAAAAATTTCAATATACTAGTAGAATACTGGCTTCTAGGTTGCATTAAAAAAGAAAGAACTGGGGAAAAATTGGAGGATATTCTTCAGAGCGAAATTTTTTTAATTCAGGTTATGCTTTATCCTTAATTAGTTATTAAAAAAGTGTGTGAATGTGAAGTTTTGACAAATGGTTGGGTTTTAAGTTTGGGATACACGAGTTTCTGCACGAGAGAATAAAATTTAGGCAATTTTTTTTTCATCATCTTCATTCGCTTAACTCAACAACACTCCCTACCTAAAATAGTACCGAAAAGTAAGTAAAAAAAAATAAAACACTTGTGCTTCATACGAACCATGAAATTTTCGCTTTTCGCTTTTTTTTTTGGTGAAAAAAGTTTTTTTTCTTTGAACGGGGTCTAGTTTGCTGGAGAATATTACCCAGATACGTCTTTAGCAAAATTGTATTGCGTGTTGCTACCGTGCAAATTTAACTCTTCGTATCAGTCTAAGGACATTGGCATTGAATGTTAGCACCTGTGACATGTGTTGGTCTCGTAACCTACACAGTTTAAACTGGCTCAGTTCTTGGTACTAGGATGTGTCAGTGATACTTGCGGTGACGCCTCTCCAGCGTTCTGCATTCTGTCTGCAGTAGGTTACAGATGGTTTTCAAGACCAGTAAATTTTTGGTCTTGAAATACTTGTGCTTGGACCTCCGAATGCCTCAAATGAAAATGCGTGAAAAAATTACATATGATAAAATGAAGAGAAATGATGGGGATAATGAAAGAGTATTGTGAATTTACTTTAAAGGTAAAATTTAGTATGTAATATTTACTGTATTTCACTTGTAAATACGTTGAGGCATTCCGTTTGCAAGCAAGCTAGCTGAATTAGAGCACTTTATGAAATTTATTAAAAATTTCCAATTTTGGTTTCAGTTTGTGGTGGTAGTGGGTTCCACCATGCAAAGGTGGATAAATTCGTGAGTTTTTGTGAAAAAAAATGTATTTATTTGATAAAAACTAGTGATTTTTTAAAATGATTTAACCAGTGTTGATTTAAATCATTGCAACCCTGTAGCCGTATGAAGATTCCCAATTTTTAGTCCATTTATGGTTTTTATTTTAACATTGCACCTTTGACAATATTGGTGTCTTTCAGTACCTTCTACGTCTATGTTTAGGGTAATCATCTTTTTTTCCTTGCACTAGTGGCCATTCCAAGTCACTAGCACACTTAACAAAATTATAGCCAAAATTGCAGCAAGATTATGGTTTTGCTAAAAGTAGTTGCCGGTATCAAAATTCATCATTTTCTTGCGTATTTTTAATTTCCTGCTTTATCGAAAAAATGTCAGTTGTAAATACGCTTCACTCGTTTATTTGCCATCACACCTGGCATTGTTTGTTATCCAGTGAAATTTGTGTTTGATCACGGTTTCTGTCGACCCAAGTAGTAATCAAATGTAGGTATCCTTTGTTTTCATCATCTCCATCGCATTCTTTCAACTCTACTTTGGTTTTCATGCTTATTTGGCTTGCTTTTTTTCATGCATGTAAGTATGATCCATTCGGATATGTGAGCTATGCGAGTTGTAAGAATAAAAAAAAATGACTGTAACAATAGAAATGCATTACTGTTGTTACTATTTAAATTTTTACATTGTTACGAAAGCTGCAATAACAAGTCTATTTCATACAACAAATTTCCATTGCTGCTTTTGAATTTCGAAGTTTTTGTATTCTACTTTAAAACACATGACCATGTATCACTTTTAAAGGTATAGAAATGCAAATTATGGTTACATTAAAAATAAATGCTAACTGGAAATGCTAATTTCATGCCGGCTATCTACATAATGAGACAACATAGTATTAATTGTCTAACCAAAGTCGAACAAAGAGTTCCAAATGTGTAATGTAACATTTCGCAAGTTACCCGTAAGTTAACTAAAAGTCAATTTGTTTTCCACAAGTTCACTGGAAAATTTGCAGGGTAGTTAGATGGAAATGAAGGTGTTAATTTTCGACACGCCATCACTTGTTATTGATGTACATTTTGAAATATCAACCTTGTGACAAAATTGCAACAACGAATTCTGTACCACTGGAAGATAAGCAACGCAACAATGTACTTGTAATACTATGCATTTGTAATGTTGAGTAAAATGTGAGCGTTTTATACGTTTGTCCCAAAATGGCACCTTTAATTTTCAACACGATTGTGTGGTTTCAGTCCCCTTTGTTTCGAAACGTGCACAAATCGTCATTGACATTCGTGCAACTCCCTAAAATGGCAACAGTTCAATTTCCAACACTATTTTGATATGAATGGTCCACCCAGTGAATTAAGCCTAATAACTACTAAAATGTATTTTTAAAACGAGATTTTTTTTACGACTTGATATTTTTATCATTTCATTAACTTCATTTTTTATAATAAAATTCTAAATTGCATGTGGTGTGTGAATGCTTTAAATCTACTCATGATAGTGGCTACCAGTACGCTCCCTCCTAAGAGATCAGCAACACCTCTATTGGCAATGTTATCAGTGCAGTTCCTACTTATTTCAACGCGAGAATTGAGAAGTTTCTCCGGTTTTCATGTCATCATTACAGACAACTCAAAGTTTCATATATCTTTTGTGACGTGTAGTGTTGTTTTCCCACATAGTTATTACATTAATCAATAAACACTTACACACATGAATTTTTGAAAGCTGCTGCTTTCATTTTCAAATGCTTTGGATGGCCATTGGTGAGGCTACAGTACTGTCAATGCTTGCAGTAGCCAGTGGAGTTTTCACTTGGTATTACCTGGTGTCGAGTGTGCTGCCGGCCCAACATAGGTTGTTTACGATGAGTTGTAGGTTAGGTTTGAAGAGTACTAGATTAATATTGTACTTTTTGTTATTTCAATGGTTGCTGTTTCGATGGCAAGGCGTCATTTTTTCGTAAGTTCCTCTGAAGGTTATTCCCATTGGGGGAACTGGCCTGTGTTGCATGGAAATGTACTGCAAGTCCATTTTGTAGTTTTTTTTT
>JAHWFP010141184.1:23669-46171 GCA_023313725.1 Lithobius niger | reverse complement strand
AATAGTGGCCTTCTTGCTCAGCACAAGAAAATACACAGAGGAGAAAAACCATTCAAATGTGACGAATGTAACTACACGTGCTCTTCTAATGGCAACCTTAGTAAGCACATTAAAATACACACAGGAGAAAAGCCATTTAGATGTAAGGAATGTAACTATGTATGCTCTATTAGTGGCAGCCTTACTAGACACATGAAGACACACACAGGAGAAAAGCCTTTCAAATGCAAAGAGTGCAAATATGTCTGTTCTTCTAGTGGCGGCCTTAAACGGCATATGAAAACACACACAGGAGAAAAGCCATTCAGATGTAACGAGTGCAACTCTAAATTCTCTCTTAGAGGCAATCTTAAACAGCACATGAAAAGACACACAGGAGAAAAGCCATTCAGATGTAACGAGTGTAGCTATTCATGTTCTCTTAATGGTAGCCTTACTCAGCACAAGAAAATACACAGAGGAGAAAAGCCATTCAGATGTAACAAGTGTAACTATTCATGTTCTGTTAGTGGTAGCCTTACTCGGCACATGAAAACACACAAAGGAGAAAAAACAGTTCACATGCATGGAGTGCCACTTTTTGTTCAAACATAGCATTACCTTAATTAGACTCATGAAAACATAAGACGAAAAACCATTTGTGAGGAACGTGACTTCTGTTTCCCAATTCTGTGTTAGTAGCACGCATGGTTTTTTTCTCTTTATTATTGTGTATTTACATGAGTACATAAAACGTTCCGTAGGAACGATGAGTGAGGAACGTGATTTGTGAGGAACGTGACTTCTCTTTCCCAATTCTGTGTGAGTAGCACACATGGTTGTTTTTCTTTATTATTGTGTATTTACATGAGTACATAAGTTAAGTGACCCAGTCAGTGGAAATGTTGAGGATCCCTACAAAAAGATCTCCGAACTTTGCTGTAAAAAAAATGAGATGGTCACAG
Organism: Lithobius niger; assembly: GCA_023313725.1. NCBI lineage: Eukaryota > Metazoa > Arthropoda > Chilopoda > Lithobiomorpha > Lithobiidae > Lithobius > Lithobius niger. The sequence goes on along the minus strand of JAHWFP010141184.1, from coordinate 45,227 downwards.
TCTTTTCCAAGCAGCCATTGCCCCTATCATCAAGGACAGTCCTTACGGAAGGTCAGAGAACCTTATGAGTGGAATAGCCATTACATCATACTTGGTGACTCACATACACGTGCTCTGAGAGGTAGCTCACACAAGAGGTCGACCACTTGGTGTTGGCCTGGAATTAAGGCCGAGCAGCTAACAAAGCATTTACAGGAAATTACCAAAGACTCCGAGCAAAATTCGACGTTTATTGTTTGTGTGGGGTCCAACAATGTCACAACTGATCCTCCATCCACAATTGTGCAATACCTTGGCGAAGTCGCAAATAACATAAGGACTATTAGACCAAGATCCATCATATCTTTTGTGGGTTTATTCCCCAGGTTGAGTAAAACCAGAATCATGGAAGATAGACTAGTGTCCACCACAAACAAACTCCTACGGCAGTTATGCATCGACATGAACTACAATTTTGTGTCTATCGACCAAGAACTGTGCACAGACCCAACCCTGATGTCCAGAGACGGCCTTCACTTAACTAGAAAAGGAAAATCGATTTTGTATCAAGAGTTTATCACCGTCCATGGAATCCCGGAAAACCGATAGTCATAACTGGGAACTTCCCATTCCTTTGATTGTGCTAAAAATAGTACATCCAGTTTAAAGTGCATCACATTGAATGCGAGAAGCATTGTTAAGAACTCGGCACACTTGACAGCTATTCTTGCTTCGGGTAGTATTGACATTCTTTTTATCGTGGAAACTTGGTTGAACGACAGCATAACTGACAACATGGTAATTGGGTCCTACAATTATGGAATTTTGCGTAAGGACCGCAACTCACGTGGTGGGGGCGTGGCAGTCATTTACAGAAGTAATTTGTCCATTGTGTGTGATAGTATATCTGCAGATGCTGAAGCATTTTCAGTTATTTTACCAAATTTGATGTTGAAATTTATAGTTGGTTATTTGCCTCACAGTTACAATCACACTTCTGTGGGTTCCTTGGGATCCTATATTGTAGAAAATGTTGATCCATCACTTACTAATATTGTTTTGGGGGATTTTAACCTTTCAACGGTCGATTGGACGCATTTGTCAGCTTCTAACGGACACCATCAATTTTTTCTAGACCTTTTACGCCCGCTGGGTATGCACCAGTTTGTAACTGAACCTACAAGAGGTGAAAATATTCTTGATTTAATTTTGTCGCAGGATGACCGACTCATTTTTGATGTTAACGTTGGTGAACATTTAGGCAACAGTGATCACTGTATGGTATCCTTTTGCATTCACTGTACCCCTGTTAATGGTGGTCTGATCAAAACGTGTAAAGGCACAATTGATTTTGGCCGTCTCCGTGCCTCTTTGGCACGTGTTGATTGGGACTCGGAATTATTTGCCAGTTGTCACTCAGTTGACTTGGCTTGGTCGAGGTTTCTGACGATCCTGGAAAGAGAAGTGCGGCTTTCCAGGAGGAGCTCAAAGCGAGTTAAGAGATCGATGAATTCATTACCTAGGAATATTGCAAAGGTTGGAAGAAAAAAATTAAAATTGTGGCGACGCTATAAGACATCTCCTACGTTGGAAAACCAGCAATGTTACATTGCTTGTCGCAATGATTATTCTGACCTTGTGGAGGGTTGGCACTGCTCAAGGGAGGAAAAAACAATTAGGGAAGGAAATCTATCTGCCCTTTTTCGTCTGTATCGTACTAAGACTGGTAATTCGCGAACTTTGCCACCATTTAAGTCGGGTGATGATTTCATCACAGATGATTCTACCAAGGCAGAGCTGCTTAACGACATCTTTGTTTCCAATGCTGTAACTGACAATGGGATTATCCCGTTGGGCCATTTTGCGGCCATTCACCCCGACCTTAACTGTAAGCATGTTTCTTTCCCAGTATCCTTGGTACGAAGTGTTATACATGGCCTTAAACCTAGTCACGCAATTGGACCTGATGGCTATTCAGCATTTTTTTTATAAGCAAATTGTCATGGAAATTAGCTTGCCAGTCTTTCATTTTCAATCTCTCTTTCGAGTCTGGCAGGCTCCCAACTGTTTGGAGAACTGCAAATGTGATCCCTATTTTCAAGAAGGGTGATGCATCTAACCCGTTAAATTACAGACCAATCGCGTTGACTGTTATCCCATGCAAGGTTATGGAATCAATCGTGAAATCCGTTTTGATGAAATATTTGTTAGACAACAGTTTAATCAGTGAAGACCAATTCGGTTTTTTACCGGGAAGATCATCTACTTGCCAACTGCTTGCTTGCATTGCCTTATGGACCAGTGCCTTGGACGCTGGTGTAACAACAGATATTATTTATTTTGACTTTTGCAAGGCATTTGAATCAGTGGTCCATTCAAAATTACTTTACAAACTTGGACAGTTTGGAGTAACTGGTGGCCTGTTGAAGTAGATTTCTGCTTTTCTGGCAGGCAGATCCCAGCGAGTGCTGGTCGGTGACTCTTTTTCTAGCCCGTCCATGATAATTAGTGGTCTACCACAAGGGTCAGTTCTTGGACCTTTGCTTTTTGCCATCTATTTAAATGATCTACAGTGTAACACCTCGACTATCCACCAGTTCAAATTTGCCGACGACTTAAAGTTGGGTGTTCATATGGTTGACTCAGTATCAGACTTCTCAGCACTGAATGACGCGATTGATTATGTTTCGGAGTGGAGCGATGACTGGCAGCTGCCGCTCTCAATCAGCAAGTGCCGGGCTTTTCATGTGGGTCACCATAACTTTTCTCCACGCTATTGTCTTAAAGACCAGCTACTTCCTGAAGTTTTTGAAAACAATGACTTGGGGGTCTGCTTAACCACCAATCTAAAGCCGTCGATCCATTGCAACTTGATTGTCACTAAAGCCTTTCGAAGACTGGCAATTGTTGAACGCTGTTTCACTTCCGGTAACGTTAAAACTAAAGTGTGGGCTTTTAAAGTGTTTGTGAGACCACTCCTGGAGTATGCGTGCCCGGTTTGGTTTCCTACTCTTCTGGGAGATATCGACAGGGTTGAATCGGTCCAACGCAAATTTACTAAAAAACTACCTGGCATGCGGAACTTCTCTTACGACATGAGATTAACTCGCGTGGGGCTCGAGTCCCTGGAGTTACGTAGGCTTCGAGCTGACCTTCTCTTGACCTTCAAAATTGTTAGAGGTTTTCTGCAAGTAGACATGCCGTTCTTTGACCCTTGCCCTTACTTGGCAACTAGAGGCCACTCGCTTAAATTGGCTACCCAAGCGGGGAGGTTGGATTATCGACTAAGGTTTTTTGCTGTAAGAGTAATCCATCCATGGAACTCTCTGTCCGAGGAAGCTGTACGGGCACGTTCTGTCGACCATTTAAAATTTTTGTTGACCAAAATTTGTCTTCGCAAATTCTTGAGGAGGCCTGAATTTGTTGCCCAGGTTTAATATTTTAACTTTTAAGGCTCGGACTAGTGTAAGTGGTCTACCCCTTCTAGATCCCGACCACTCTGTGGTTAAATTTATTTATTATAAGGGGGCTGCCGGCCAGTTCGGTGCGATGAGGAGAAACAATCCTTGGATTTGTTCGATTTTCGTTAGAACGGATGGGAGAAGCTTGAATGGAGGGAACAGGTAAGCGTAGAGGTTGTCCCATGGAAAGGTCAGAGCATCCACTGCACAAGCCAGATCGTCCGGAATTCGGCTCACGAATTGGGGGAGTGTGTCATTGTGCCTCGTGGCGAAGAGGGTTTCATGGGTTTCCCCCAGATGATGAAGAGAGATTCGCAAATTGATGTTTTGAGGGACCATTCTCCTGATGGTGGTTTCTTCCGAGATAGTGCATCTGCTATCACGTTGCGGTTGCCCGGAATGTGGAGCTGTTGGAGAGTTGTGTTGAGTTCCAAGCATAGGCTGAATATTTCGGAGGTGATCTGATGAAGGGCCCGAGAACGTGTTCCTCCTTCTTTCCGTATGTAGGCGACTGCGGTGGTGTTGTCGGCTTGGACTTAGACGATTTTGCCTGTTATAAGGTGACGGAAGTGGAGAAGAGCATTGTGGATTGAGGATGTTGATGTGCTCGGTCGTGTTGGAAGGCCAGGTCCCTTTACCTCGTTGTCCATTATGTGGGCTCCCCATCCCGTTTTGGATGCATCGGTTAGAAGAAGATCGGGAGGAGGTTCGTGGAGAGGCATAGTCCTGGACAGGTTTGCGGCGTTCAACCACCAGTGAAGACATTCCCATAGGAAGTGAGGGTCGGATGACATCTGTATCTCTGATGTTGGAAGGTGGTTGCTCCAATGGTCGATGCGGAAGTGGTGGAGCGGCCGAGTCATCCAGCACCCGTAGGGAAGTAGGTCAGCCATTGAATCCATTTTGCCTATGAGGGAGGTCAAGGATGTTAGAGAGTGAGTTGTTGACTGGAAAAAGGAGAGGCAGTGATCTAGTAGGTCGGTTTCCCTGTCCGTTGACTGCGTGACGGTGGCATTCGTAAGGTTGAACTCTACGCCGAGGAAGATGAAGGTTTGTGCAGGTTGGAGTCGTGATTTCTTGCAGGTGACCCCGAAACCTAGGCTGTGAAGGAGTCGAATGGTGAAGAGAGTGTCCTGCTGGAGTTGGTGGGGACAGATGTTGTTTAGGAGCCAGTTGTCGAGGAAGGCGTTGGTTCCTACTTGTTGACGATGAAGGTGACTCAGGATAGGCTTCATGACGAGAGTAAAGATGTGTGGAGCAGCGTTAAGGCCGAACGGAAGGGTTTGGAATTCGAAGATCTTCCCCTGGTAGATGAAGCGGAAGTAGTGGAGGTACTTTTTGTGCAGGGGGATATGCAGGTATGCATCTTCGAGATCGATCGAGATTATCCATTCTTGAGGTTTGAGGGAGAGGCGAATGGATTGAAGGGTCTTCTTTTTTGAAGTGGTCGTTGTTCATGTAGCGATTTAGCGGTTTCAGGTTGAAAATCATTCTCTCCCCACCGGACTTCTTCGGTCTCAGGAAGATGGAGCTGTAGAAGCCAGGTTTTGAATGGTCGGGGCAGAGACGGATTGGGTTTTTGGCCAGAAGGGCGGACACTTCTATGGAGAGAGCGGTTGAGGTCTTGGTTGCGAGCTCCCAAGGAGGGGTGAAGGCCATGGGTGGTTTTGAGTTGAAGGATGGTTGAAATCCATGGGATACGATCGAAAGGATTGTTTTGTCGTTTGTTATCTGATGCCATGCTGTTTTGAAGTGACTGATTCTGCTGCCTACGGGGAGAGCATGGGCATAGTCACTTGCGACGAAAAGATTTACGGCTGGAGGCAGAGGAGTACTTGCTGCAATTGTCGGGGGTGGAGCTCCTTCTGATCTTGTTGTAATTGCATGGGTTGTGGTTGTTCCCTCGAAAGGACTGATCTTGATAGCGAGATGGTTTCCTCTTATCCCGGGACGTTTGGTTATTGGTCGCGGGGTGTAGAGGTGGTGGCCTGGAGTCAGAGGCGTGCTCTTGAAATGGTTTCCGAAATGGTTGGTTGTTTGAAGGCTTGAACACTTTCTTAGGCTTGCGAGATATGTCTAAGTGAGGAGCGAGGGTTGGGATGCGGCCTCTGAAGAGAGTGTCCGTCTCGTGAAGAGGTTGATTGCGGAGGACGTGTTTGGTGGATGTGTTCAGATTGGTCGTGGTACTTAAGGCAATGTTCCTTAGTAGGAGGGAGTTGAACAGCGCCTTGGTGAACCAGTTAAATGAGTGATATGAAGCAAAGGACATTTTCTTGAAAAGTTCAGATATGAGAAAATGAAGGTACTTGACGTTCTTTTGACTTGTCTCACGAGGGAGTCTCTCACAAAGTGCGTTGATAGCCGTGGCGAGGACGTCGGCTTGGGAGTTGGCGCGAAGGCCTAAGCGAAGTATCGTGTCGTTTTCACGGAGCACGGCTGTAAGAACCTCGATGCGACGGGGAATGTAGAGGGCAGTGCCGAAGTCCATTTTGGCTTCGGTTACTAGAAATTCAGATTGTTGGTAAGTTTCAAACTGGCGTGGGTTGGCAGCGCCGCCGCCGGTTGCTCTGAAGAACCAGGATTCACGTCCTGGGCGAGGAGGTCGTGGGTCCTGGTCGAGTTCAAGAGGGTGGCCTTTGCCTAGGAGGGAGCCTCCAGTTCGAAGGAGCGTTTTGAGCAAGGCCGTGGATTGACCAATCTTCGCTTTTTTACGTTTGTTCTCGTCTCGGAGGCCATAGCCGAATCCCGTCGGAAGACCCCTATTCTTCGGTTTGGAGGTGGAAGTGTCGGGTTTGTAGAGGTAGTCATCAGGGATAATGGCTTCAACTGCCTTAAGAAGGTTAAACAGAGGGATGGCGGTCGGGTCGTCGTCGGCTTGAAGGGAATCTTCGTAAGGGTCGAGTGGCGGTTGTGCAAAGTTGACTCGATGCGAGGGTTGCTGGCCAAACATGGAGGCTGAGTTGAGGTTGTCTTCAGTGTTGAAGATGTTGGAATTCGTGGACGTACGAAGTGGCCTTTGAAGGAGGTTTCTCCGTCGGTGCAGAAGGGCGGTTCTTGTAGGAAAATTCCCTGATGGCACGGTTCATGAGACGATGAATTTCCTGCGTGGACAAGGGTTATGTTGCTGGTCTGGGATGCGAAGCTGATGATAAATCGAGGGGTTGGACATCATGTTGCTGTGGGACGAGAGATGCCGAGGTTGATGGAGGCTTCTGGGCGCAGGGTAATGGCGGAGCAGAATGATCTTGCGTGGTCAATGAGGCTGTGGGTCGAGGTGGAGACGGCAGCACTACGATGCTGGGATCCGGTGGCAGCTGACTTGACGGTGAAGAAGCCATAGTACACCGGTGAAAGGTTACAATGACGGAGAATGCGGGCGGCGAACGGTCACGGTGATCGACGAACGAGCAGCGAGTGACGAGCAGCTAGGGCGAACGACGAACGGCAAAGAAGATGGCGTCGCAGCTTGTGGCTTAATGACATGCGAATGACGAACGGTAAGGAAGATGGCGTCGTAGCTTGTGGCTTAATGACAGGCGAACGACGAACGGCAAGGAAGATGGCGTCGTAGCTTGTGGCTTGATGACATGCGAACGACGAACGGGAACAACGAACGATGAGTGTGCAGTTGAAGGCGAACGGGCAGCACACGGCTACTGCAGCAGGTGGCGTAGGAGTTCAGGCAAGTATGCGAACGACGAACGGGCGGTTGAAGGGCGGCAGGCAGCACAACGAACGGCAGCAGGCGGCGTCGAAGTTCCACGCAATGGTATACGGACGACGAACGGACTGCGAACGACGAACGAAGAACGGAGAGTGGAGAGGAGAGCTTCTTCAGGCGATGAGAGCTTGAGGAAAAGAGATGGCCGCCAGGGGCAAGCTGTCTGCTTTTATAGGAGGACTGCGCATGGTGACGCATGCGCAGTGGGGTTGCGCACTGGCCGGATCAGGAGAGCGAAAAACATCAAGTCATAAAGAGCACTCAGGAACTGAATGCAATTTAATTTACAGGTAGTATAAATTTTACAGTACTAACGGTTCAAGACGTGGTTTGTTTTATTTCAAAGAGACTCGAACAGTTTTCCAAAATGGCGTCTGTGCAGCAGAAAGCGATGTACGTGGTATGGTTTGGCAAGTTCAAATACTTGTCTGCAGTGAAGGTTCAGAGCAGAATATGGAGAAGCAGCACCGTCGAACAAGCCTATAATAGCAGTGGGTTGAACAGTTTAAATGAATGGGTAGTGTCCGAAAGAAAATGAGAAGTGGAAGACCACGCATACTAGACGAAAAGGCCTGAAAGTGTGTGAGAAACATGTCAGCAGAGTCCAACAAAGTCCATAAGTTGTGCAGCTATGGAACTTCAAATGCATCAATCAACAGTTGTGAATGTGTTCCACAAGACTTGTTTGACGTGCTGCTTCTCTGTATTCTGTTCTGAACTTTTGCTGCACTTTGATGGAAGATTTGAACTCGCAAAACCATCCTACACATATCACTTGGAAAACGATTATCGCGCGAGGTACATACTGGTCAAAATGAATGGGGGGTATCAACTCAAATGGTATCAACAACATTTTGATACAGTTTGTAGGATTTAAATACCACATTTTTACAATGCGGTCATTATTTTGTGCTTGCCCTTTGAAATTTTTTTTTTTACTATGCAGGGAGCAGTACATACATTTTTTTATGCTGCTTTTGGCACAAGTGAGTGAACAACATGGCTAGCATTCAGTTATACACGTATAACACAAGTTTTATTTATTTTGAAAAAAATTTGTTCTATATACATAAAATTTTCATTATCCATCTCGTGCACAGTGGCAACCAAAACTAACTGCTCTTAGCAACTGGTAATGTGACCTATGCTTGCATGAAGTAACACGATACAGTGGAACAGGGTTCTTACTACCAAGTTTAACTGTTTGGTTGTTGGTAGATCGAGCCATTATTTGTTCTCAGACGCCGACAACTTTACATAATGCCCTGCAAATTTAAATACTTGGTTTACAGGCACTTGCTGATACTAACATAATTGTGATATAAAAGTATTCAACAAAAAGTTGATTCATAGGCCGTTCCTCATGACCAAAAAATAATTCTTTTTCTGGGGGTGTGGGGGAAGTAGTGTGGAGGAAGGGAAAGAAAGAATTACTTTTGACCTAAAAGATGTAATGTTGGGTTTTTTGTTTTTTTTATATTAATCTTTTCCACAATTTTGTATTTATTGGTTCTTCCCAAAATGACTGGATTTTATATTCCAATGCACTATTTTAACAGTCTTGTCGAATCCTGCTAATTTATTTCAAGTCGAATGTTACATTATTCGCAAATAGACAGTTACAGCACAAAGCTTGAACAAGACGACATAACTGCTTGCAGCTTTTTAATGTTAAGATTTGGTGTTCATTAAAAACAAGTCACCTTGTAAAAATAAATAATAAAATAAAAACCCTGGTGACCTTGTTATATTTGCAAGAGGTAAATGCCCGAAAACAAAACTTTTTTTCGTGGCCTTTGAAAACTAAAAACTCTGAGGAACTAAGGTTTTCTTTTTCTCCAGAAAATTGCCAGAAAAACAACTTTACGTAACTGGAAGTTGAATTTTAAAATTTCAAACTTCGCCTTAAACCACGTAATTAACTTTGCATGGCCCGAACTAAAAACTTTGTATGTACAACGATGCACAGCATTGCAAATTCTCCCATTACGAACAAGAGTGGGCCACCACGAGTCACAAACAGCTTACATATAGAAAAAAAAAAGGGAAAATATATCTATTCTACCATACTGAAAGGATACATTTCACGTAAGTAACTTCTTTAGCTCCAGTCAAATCTACCATACGCACGTATGCAATCAATCCTTCATGAAAACTATGTCAAAAAGATTTAGTCAATGTGACAGTCAGTTGGCCGTAAGTATTGCTTAGGAATACTTGTAAAAAAAAAAATTAGTCCATACACAGTTAAGTAGGCTGATAGTAAATATAATACATCCACTTACTGGCTGCTGCAAAAATAGTAAAATACATACACAGTAGAAACAAATTTCACTTCTGTATTAACTGTAAGGCTGCACCTTTACCAACTTTAGCGATCCAATTAAACAATTTTGCCGCTGGTGGTACCGATACTTCTGAAATAAATGCTTAGGACAGTTTAGGACTGGGATCGGTTAACCGGAACCGTTCCACATTCGTTTACACGGATTATAAAGCCCACATCCAAAAAACGTTTGCTGCGGGCACCATTCAAATCCGTGGTGAACGAGCCAAAAATATCCAAGTGGCATCGTTTAGGCCTACTAATCCAAACACTCAAAATCGGTGAAAGTAGAAAACCGGTGTGGTGGGGTTGGGGGCAGCTTATTTAAAAACAATCCGCGTGGGCTTGTTGTCCCATACAAGCTGCTAACTTTCTTCGAAACGATCGCCCAAAAGAGAACCTATTGGCAAGTTGGCAGTGAGTACGCTACTACGCGACCGAAATGGCCGGATTAAAGCGAAGTTGGCTTACATGTAGTAATGAAAGTCCATTTGGCGTCTTGTACAAGTACATCCACCAGACACAGAAATGGCAATCGACGCAGTGCGTTCAAATTACAATTTCTTCAAAGCTACGTGATTCGATTCGAACACTTCGAAATGTTACTTCCACTTCACGGCAAGAGCCTGTAACATGTGGACTTAAACGTGGCACTATCACCGATTGGAAGCAGACGAAATCTGACATCATCTAGCGCTATGCAGTACCATCTAGCACTTGCTTGCACCAAGCGAAGGAGTGCATAACGGCATTTCTTTTAATGAAACGAATAAGCCACAACATCCTTAATTATTGAGTGAAAATTTGGTTCGTCTTCGTGCACCTGGGAGCAAGCTATAAAGGTTAACAATATTGTTGCCGCTAGATGGCGCCACGGTATTTTCGTTCGCATTTCAATCGGTGATAGTGCCACTTTAAAACTACAGAAACACATGATTTGCTTTCCTGCTATTCACAAATGCACGTGGCAAAAATGTGACGTGTGATACTAGGCCATACCTGCAAATCACTCAAGCTAAAATGTCCGCTTGTGGACTTCTCCGAACCTGACAAGCAATATATCATTCATGCTGACAGTGTCTTTTTTTTTTTTTACTGTAAGCAATACAACGAACGATATACGGCCACTGTTTTTCCTCTTATTTTTCATTATTACAACTTAAAGGTGAATTTCTTGCTTTGAAGTGAAATTAGCACGGTGGCATTGTTTAAATCAAATCACAAAGCGTCGAGAAAATAATTATTTCAAATGGTATTTGGCACTTTTGTGTGTCTATTGGATGCACAGGGAATCGTCGTCGCTCGCACCGCATGGATACAGAGTAATATCATGGGTTAATTTCCAAATTTTGAACCAGGTGCAAATTTGCACCCCAAATCTGTCTGTGGGGTCCAAGAAGAGTCTTTGGAGTGCAAAACTAAAATTTAACCAACACTGATCTCCTATTTTATAGCCACTGAAAATTCTAACATCCAGCATTTCAATAATATGAACAGTTTTCCTGCACTTTGCTTTTAAAACCAACTTAACTTCACTATTCTACTGAAAAACCTATACACATAGTTTAACCAAATGTAGTAAAAAAATAACTTGAAGGAATGGTGCCACAAGAAAACTAATTCCAAGTTGTTTAAATGCCACAAACTGCAAAAGTTATGAAAAATTCAACTTCGGTGTGCAATTTTACACTCCACGAGTTGCTTCTGGAGTGCAAAGTGCTATTTTTTGGAGTGCAATTTGCCACTGTGCATCCGAATATTTCGACCCCGTCATATACGTACGTATAATGAAAGTACAAGTCCATACCATATCATAAGTCTTATCATAGAACAATCCATACCTGTATTGAGCGTTATTACATTTTACGCTCGTGCGTTGTTACTGTATCATCACTGGAACTCGCGCTGAACGCCATTATTGATCACTTGTCTCGTGTTCGAAGTCATTATTTGTACCACTACTTCATCCAGAGCGATCCGAGAAGCGTTTTAGCATCGAAGTAAAAGCCCCGGCCGTTACTGGAAGTTGACTGGGGTAGCAAAACTGAAAAGCTTCTCAGATCACTCAGGACAAGGTAGTGGTACAAATATTGCCTTAGAACGTCAGACAAGTTAACAAGAAAGACGTTCAGCGAGAGTTCTGGTGATGATATATATATATAAAAAAAAACAGATCGTTCTACGATACGACTTCTAGATGGTTTCACCCCTTTCACTATATGTGTAGTGTCCTGTATCAATACGGTGCGTGAGCGACGACGAGTCCATGTGATTGGATGTTAGAAGCTAAAGTCACGTAAAAATAAAACCAACGAAACTTCCGAAGTCCGAAAGTGGGAGTTGGATTTGGCAAACCTTCAGGCAAACTTTTTCCTTTACATGAAACCAACACGTAATTTCAAACCTAAATATAATAATAAAATAAGTAACTAACTGCGTGTTGTATGTTGACTAAAAATTGATGTAGCGTTGGACATGGAAATATAAGCCCATCATTACCACGCAATCATCGATGCAGTGTTTTCTCCTGGGTGAAATTCTGTTTGCTATATGTTCTTGGTATTGTTACGTATGAACATTTGTCGAACCAGGAGAAAGAACAGCATGAATGCTTGCGTGATAATGATACCAGGAGTGAACGTTTTAAACACCATTGTTGCATGCCGAAAAAACAAATGAACGGGATGCATTTGACAAAAAAATCGTACGCATTCCGCTGATTGAATAGCATTATTTCGAATAATAAGCTGCTTGGAGTAAAAAATATTAACCGTGGGAAGATGTTTTTTTTAACGAACCAGCCCTGCCGAAGTATCAGTGGACCAACGCAACGGTCGAACAGTAATTAGTATTCCTCTTCCTCAGCTTCACAAAAATTGCGTTTCTGATTACGATTAAGTTTGCACGTCCATTTTTCAGGCAAGTTCTGTGATTCTTCCAACGGCGGAAGCTTTCGCCACTTATTGCAATCATCACATTGCACCCACACTTCTTCCTTGTTCTGTGCTGCTACCGTTGAGTTAAACAACCATTCATTCTGCTTGGGGACCACCACATCAGGTATTTGCGACGAGACACTTTCATTCTCAACCTTCTTAAGTCTTTTAGTGTAGTGCCGTTGGAAAAGATTTTTGTAATTTACTTGCTCAAGGTTTCTCGCCCTTAACCTATCTGGTGTTACTTGACCTAAATCCAAATTCCTTTCGTGTGAAACCGCATAGTTCCAATCCGGGTGCTCAGTTCGAATTTTATTCAATTCGTCAGAAAAAGATGTTTTGTACGGTTCCTTTTCTTCGGGGATCAGTTTCCTCCAAAGCCGACCCAAGATGATAGAAACTTCCCTGTTGTCGCTGTTCGGAAAAAACTCTGACACCATTTCACGATATTCCACTGTGAACCTGATAAATCCATTTGTTGGACGCTTCGGTTTGGACGGACTACTGTTTTGTTCACTTTTCCGTTTTCTTTTAACTTTAATGTCACTTTGATGCAGGATTTCTTTTGCTTCACTGTTATGTTCATCAGGTGTATGACAGCCACTACTAACATTGGTTACCACATAATCATGCTGCAGTTTGGCAGGTGAGTCAGGTTTTGCGTGGCTAAATAAGTTCACTGCGACCCCTTTCCGCTGTGCATCATCCTCACCATTAGTTGAATCACATCCACTCGCATTACTTATCACAGTTTCCTGCACTCGTTTGATTGGCGAGTCGATTGTAAGATCAATTGTGGGATTACCATCTTCGATTGCTTCATTTGGCTTCTTCGCAACCATCACAGGATTGTTTGTATCACTTCTATAAGAGGAAACATCGTCACAACACGCTGAGCACTTCCAATTGCCCGGAAGATTGTTTATCAGAGAATCTGGGATCTTAACAAACTTCTGACACACAGAACACTGACGTCGCCCACGATGCTCATAGAATCGTTTTAGTAATGACCTGAAACGTGTTCGTCCATTCTTGATATTTTTTAAGGAGTATCTTTCACTAACAGGGGACTGAAGAGGCTCAACCGGCTGTCCTGTATTATCTAAGAGTTTGTTACAATTGTCATCTTTCTTCGAGTCACTGATGCTGTCAGTATCATCTAAGTTGCAAGTCTGCTGATTATTTAAAGCTAATTTGTTCACTCTGTTTCCACTATCACGAGTACAAGTTAGCATTTGTGAGCCGTTACCCACAGCCTTGACATCATTTCTAGGGAGTGTCAATTTGGAATCAGCCATCACATTTTCTGGTACCATTTGACTACATGGCTTATCGTTTGAACTTTCTCCTGGCTTGGTTTCTATTTCTTCAGTCAAAGAGTGGCTTGGTACGTCGCCATCAGGAAGTGTTCTCTCTGTTATATGCTGTACATTATGATGGAATCCAGTACTTGTCGTACCTACTTCTTCATCCAAAGTGGTGCAGCAACTTGTATTAGTCACTGGCGCTTGGACGTTGACCTTGCTTTGTTGTAACCCGAATAGTTGGGGCTGAGCATTAACAAAATTTAAAACGGCTTCTAGTCGGCGTAGTTCCACAGTATCAGCTCCAAGCCGTTTCTTGCTTAAGATTGCGCTCATCAGAAGCCGTTTGAAATCACCAGCCCTAAGAACTATCTGTCTGGTTGGGGCAGTCATGTCTGCACGGTTTGCAAGTTTAAAAGCAGGAAATTTGGTGGGAATACCCATCTGCTTGCGAACGGAAGAGTCTGCAGTATTTTTGACTTGTTCCAAGATTGAGGAATTTGTGACAATCCCAACTTCTGCATCCCCATTATTTCCTACTTCAGAAAGGGGAGACTCGGTGAGATGTCCTAGTTTACCTTGTGAAGAATCAATGGCATTCCATTGTATAGGCAGTGAAGAACTTGTGGTATTTTTTACTTCAGTGACATTCCCTTCTTGTTTGTCAAGAGACGGGGAAGAATCAATAACATTCTCCATTTCTTCACACATGGAAGCATCACTGAGGCTAACTTCATGCCTTGGAATTGAAGAATCCGTGGAATTTCCTTCTTGTGGAAAGAGGGAAGCATTGGCAATACTTTCAGGGTCAGAATATTCTGGTACTGTTTCATGGCAAATAAGGTCACCAACAGTCATTTTGTGTTTGCTGACTTCGTCTACGTTAACCGTTTTCATGTTGTCAACTACACAAGTTATCTTGTCACTTGAAAGGGTACTCTTGCTTTCAGCATCATTGTTTCTGTTCCCCGACACAGAAGAAACCCATTGTTCATACTCTGACTGCATCATGCCAACGTTGCTTTCTTTAGCGTTGCTACAATTTACCTTAGGCTCTAGCACATTCCCATTACCAAATATAAGTTCTTTCTTCCAATCAAACAAATTTCTGTTTCGGCTTACTGTCTTTTTAATTTCAGACAGCTGATCGATGTTGAGTGGGTCTGGCTGGCTGGCTGGTTGATTGTGACACCATTTCTCGAACTTTTTAGTACATTTAATTTTTGTCGCCTGTCGTCTAAGCGTCTTGATCCGTCTGTCGAGACATTTCAAAAGCTCAGCATTGGCCTCAGCGTCGTCCCCATCTGTGCATAGCGAGTTTCGACACTCGCTTAAGGCATCCAATTCTTTTACAATGTACTCATCTTTATTAGGTGTAAAATTCTTGTCAACATTTGCACTTGTACAATTTGACTCGTCACAAATTTTTCTTTCATCTTGCTTCACAGAGCTATGATGCAACAGATGAACGGGTGGAAAAGCACACATATCAGATGATTGACTTAATGCATGTTTTCTACGATTATCTTTCCTCTTGTTTTTGTGACATTCTCTTCGTTTTTGTGGTACTTTACGCTGCCTCTCTTCTGTTTGCTCTTCTGCAGCGAGAGCAGGTGAGCCGTTGGTCAATTCTCCTACACGAGTACATCCTAATTCAGGCTGTGCCTCTTCTTTTTCGATATTATTGAAATCTGTTGAATCATCGTCCGAATGTGTTATTACATGATAATTCCAGAGATCTGCCACCACTTCTTCCTCAACTTCACATCGGTTTCGTTCTGTATCGGGGTTTAGAGAACAGACCCACTTTTTTGGTAAAGTCCGTGTATCAACTGATGGCGGCAGCTTTCTCCACTTATTGCAATCGTCGCACTGTGCCCATGAATCTTCTTGGTTCTGCCACGCAGTATCATGCATTTCACTGGCAGAATTTAGTCCACTATTAACGTTTAACAAATTAGATTTTGCTTTGTCTCGCTCATACTTTCGTTGAAGAAGTTCTTTAAAGCTAATCGTCTCACTCGCATTTCGAGATCGTATTCTATCCTTCTTTGTTTTGCCACGGCCCGCTAAAGCTATCTTTTCAGTGTTATAGTCCGGACATCCAGCACTAAATTTACTTACTTCTGCTTTAAAACTTAAAATGTACGGATCCTTTTCTTCTGGTGTCATGTGCTGCCACGTTCTCCTCAAAAGCGCAGTTACTTCACGTTTGCTGCAGTTTGGATTAGTTTCTGCAACAATTTCTCGAAACTCGGCACAAAACTGAAGAAAGGCATTCATTGGGCGTCTCACAGCAGTCTTAGTGCAGTTGTTTTTCTTTCGAGAGTAAATGACGGCCTCTTTTACGTTACTTCCATCATCATCAGTTTGCTTATTACTTGCAGGAGTAAAGTCACTATTATCCATATCCATATTTTGTCCCCTGGCACAACTTTGGAAAATGGTATGCCCTATCGAGTTGTTGTCAGTCAGGCTTTTGTGGTCCATTTTGTCTGCCTTTTGTTTAGACGGCTTGAAACTACCGTCCAAAAGGTGACTAGTGCTGGTGGTATTAAGTGCATCTTTTCCAGTTATGTCACACTCACTACTCACAAATTCAATACCTGCCGTTGCTTGCTGCTGGTCAGTAGCATTCGATTTTTCTGGATGCACGTTGCTTTTCTTTGATTCACGATAGATTCTAAATTTTTTCTTGGATTTTCTTGTTTCCCCTTGGTTTTCTTCAGAGGAATTACGTACGCAACTACCACCAATCTTCGGAACTACACAGCAGGTCCATGATTCCGATATCTGCATGTAGATAGATGCAGGTATGTCTCTCCATTTGCGACATTTGTTGCACTGAACTTTCAACATTTGTTTACTAAAAAGCGATTTTCTCCTCTTCTTTTTCTTCACTGCACCTGTCCTGTGTAGTCGGTTTTTGTGCCGGTTTACAAAGTGTTGGAACACGCCAGACGATGCCTTAAACCCGGATTCTAATTTTCGCCTATCAACTAAATGGTCCTGCTGTGAAGATGAGAGCAACCTATTTTGATTTTCGTCCTGCAAGGTCGAATCATATGGTGGGCGAGTGTTACAATTTGGTGAGTTATCATCAAGATCTTTGATAGTACCATTCGCTATTCTCAGTGCGAAAGTACCACATAAGCTCGTACTGCTGTTTGTGGGATCGTTTACTAAGTGGTTTGGAACTGTCGAGTCAAACTCTAGATCTCCCTTTTCTTTAGAGATAACGTCACTGAGCTTCTTCACAGAACTGTGACTTCCATTTAACATTTTTTGATGCGAAGCAAAAATATTTGGAGAATTCTCCACAGTTGACGTAAGTCTAAGTGATGGCTTTTTAGACTCGTAAGTATCGATAATGGTTTTGCCACTATGAAGTTGTAGAGGCGATAGGCTGCGTGTTAGCTCATTCCTCATTTCATTTACCTGCCACTCCCCCGCTTGTTCCTTTGAGTTAACATCTACAATTATCTTGGACGCAGTGACCTCCGCCGACTGTGTAATGTGCCTTAGGAGGACTTCCTCACACGTCTGTAACAATGTCTTATCATGCTGATCATTATCTTGATCAACAGATGTTAAATTTTTATTGTTAGCTGAATGTTCAGACGGACTGCAAGTACCGGTAATGGGAGGTGAACGCCACTCTTCATCTGCATTACAAGTATTATGCTGAGGGTCAGAATTGAAGGAACAATTCCACTTCAAGGGCAAATCATCAGAATCAACGCCCACTTCTAGTTTCCTCCACTTCTTGCAACAGTAGCACTGTATCCATTGTGGACTGTTTTGCACGAGAACGTCCAGATTGGAGCCATTGGTGTTTTTTTCACGGTAAGACTTTCCAGTTTCTTTATTTGGACTTGCCTCGAAGCCACGTTTTCGTTGCCTTACCGGTTTTAATTCTGCACATCGATTTGCTTCCATTCCAACATCCTCCCACTCGGGATGTTCATCACGCATCTGTCTTAACTCATTATAAAATTTAACTACATAGGGTTCTTTCTCGTTTTGACTCATGGTGTTCCATTTTTTTTTCAACATTTCTGATACTTGGTTGTTGTCCAGGTCAGGTGAATTCTCCAGCATTGCTTCACGTTGTTCCGCACAAAACCTAAGGAATATATTAGCCTGATGCCTAATCAATTTGATGTCTTTAGCCGATTTTTTGGGTCTGTGCACATTTCGATGCTTTTTTTTAAGTGATGCACGCTGGTCATTGTTAGCAAGCGTATTTTGTTTAGACCTCCTAGCAGAATGCACGGCATCAACTGGCAAATTCTCTTCAACGCCAAGTTGACGCATGTATTCTTTCATTTCCAGTTGCAAGCATTCTAAATAATCAGCTGTGGTGTCCAAGACGTCCGCATTGCCTTCAAATTTCTGTTTCCACAGTGAAAAGTTTGTATTGTCATCTTCTATCGTCAGTTCAGATTTAAACAATTCACTTTCTTTATCATTACTACTAATTGGGCTCAAAATGGGGCTGTGTTGAGGACAGATATCTATGTCAGAGTGAACATTTGTGTTATCAGATGCAACGTGCTTAATCCGAGTAGAAGTGTCAAGGTCATACGAGAGAGAGTTGTCATCAACACTTGTGTCGTGGGTGCTAGATTCATTTGTACATATTGTGTCTTGCTTGTGAGATGAATCAAAATGTGTTATGTCATTAGAGGAATGTACATGGACTACAGCTGAAATGGGGCTGTGTTGAGGACTGATATCTATGTTGGAGTTGTGAACATGAGCAACATCAGCTGTTACCTTCGCAATACTATCGCAACAGATGTCGGTGTTTTCAGAAAGTACGTCGTCATTAACCATGTGATGGGCTTGTGATATATTTGTATGTAGTGCATCTTGTTCGTGTGACAAATCAACATATGGCAAAGGCAGCACAGATTCTGAACAACCATCCGTAGGTTCTCTCTCTGTGGATTCAAGAAGGAGGGGTAAGTCAAACTGCAGTTCATTTATTGATGATGAAAGAGATTGTGATGTGCTTCCTGTAGACACACACATTTCAACAGCTTTCAGAGAAGTTTGCAGGGTGCCCTCACTAGGAACCGAGATTAAGTTTTCTTCAGCAATCAATGGTGTATCAGAGGTCTTCCAGTCCTCAGCAAGATGCGGTATGTCCGTTTGTATAATGGGGTCAGTCTCTACATTTGATAGTAGAGATATTGGCTGATCACTGGCTTCACGATTAGTTTCTTGGATGACCTCACCATGATCTGTACTTGCAGTTCTTTCCGTTTCAGCAGCCAATGACGCTGCTGTTGTCGTCCATGCCTCAGCAGAATGCGAGTGGTCCACTTCAGGAACTGGACCAGTGTCTTCACCTGATACTAAGGTAACCGGTTGATTAGTGGTAAGCGACGGCCACTCATGCAAGCATAATTCATTGTGCTCATTACCCGTCGAAATGACGGCAACGCCATCGATATCGGGCAAGTGATGTTGCAAGGTTGGCGATAACTCCACAAATTCGTGATCATTTTTAGCAAGTTCATTCATTAAGTCCCTCGAGTACTCGCTAACAAAATTGGAACTTAAATTCGAGAATCTTTTACCACTCTTGTTAGTGGTACTGGAAGTCACTTTGTAAGAGCTGGGCTGATGCACCAAATTCACAGGCGGTAAAACTAGGAAACGTTTTTCTTGCACAATAACGCAATGAACATTATCGTAATAATCATGGTAAAAAAGTGCCTGTGCTGGCCACCAAATGAACCCGTCAACGTTTTCAATAATGCTGTCTTTATCACGAATGTGGAGTCCGCCATCTTGTATTTTGCCTTGTAAGATGTCTAACAAATAAGACAAGGTCAATTTAACACTTTGTTCTTCCATTAACGTGCACCCTAATGGACCACTGTCCACGTCACTAGTATCCTGAGATGGAGTAGCAAGCGTGAGAATCACATCTTTCTCACCAATTTTTTTCCTTAAATATTTATACGCACTTTCGTCCAGGGCGGGCCATTGCAAAGAATTTTTGTACGCCATCGGCGTGAGCTTGGCCGTCGCCCACTCCATATACTTCGCGAACCTCGTAGCAATCGGTAAACACGTTGTCGATTCATCGTGAATATGTTGCGCTTCTGTGACATCACAAGTGATATAAACATTTTTGTCTTTTGGAGTTAAACGTTTTGTTTCAAAGCATTCTAATAAAACTGCTTTCGGCTCCTCATAAAACATGGTTACCAACTAATCGCCTTTCGGTTTCAACCATCAGCAACAAGGAATTTTGCGCGCTAACGTCAATATTGGCTTGTTCGTCACGAAACGCTTGCATTAAAATCAGGAATATTGTTTCCAAGCACGTAAAAGGCGCTGCTGACTAAATATAATAGTTTGCACTTCATCCACAAATATCAATAGTTATTACAAGGCGGCGCTAGTAGTCTGCCATAGTAATGGTATCCCTTGCTCTGCTTCGTAGACACCATACATATATTTCCTAGAGATGACAAGATACTGGATTGATACTGGAGAAGTCAATACGCACTGGGATGGAACAAGGTAGGGAGTAGGGCTCGACATCTTATTGTGGTTTTCACGGCGCCAGAATACAGATTGTTGTGCTGGCTCTATTCTCCAAAGCCATCAAAATAAGAATTATCACCAGGAAAAACTGAACATTATGTCCCCAGAGGGGGCTGGTTTCATCGGCTCCTGTGATTGCATTGGGTGACACTTTTAACTCTGAGAAGACTTAACTCGAGCACAGAACTTGGAGGAAAGAAACAAGGAACAGAACTGCGATGTTATCTCAGTCGGCCTAAGGATTTCCGTTACTGAAGATCAATCATGGCGGCGGTAAGTTGAGTGGGACCACGTGGTTGATGAATTTCTTTATGCAGTAAGTTAAACTCCGTTGCTTTTATTTTCGTCTCAGTTAGTTCATAGAAACTAACAAAGTAATTAGGTGAATTGTGGAATGAAATTACAAAGTGTGAATTGATGGTTTGGTGAGTGAGATCGTAACTATGGTGAAGAAAGCTCGCCACGAACCGAGCCACGAACCTAAAAGTTAAACCTACGTTACGTCCCAGAAAAAAAAATTGCTAATGAAAGAGCTACCGGTTTATTTAGTTGCCGGTTTCTAAAATTACAGAATTTACGATCGTAGAGTGAAAATTAGCTGTCGGAAATAGAAATGTGAAATCTAATGTACAACGTGGACCTACTTCCGCATAAGCTCCCAACATGCTTGCGGGCCTATCCAGATACCCGGTGCTTCAGTTTAGCTGGACAACTTTTTGATTGTTGTTTTTAATGTTATATGTTTAGCCGCAACGAGCGAGGCACATACTTGGGGAAAAAAGACCTTAATTTTCGTGACCAGCGACCTTGATTTTACCCTATCAACTGTCGGGTCCACTACCACAGAAGCTCCAAGCAAGATGGCCGGCCTATCTAGACTCCAGCGCGTGAAGTTTTCCGGCTAAGTTTTTGGTTGCGTTTTCTGATGTTATGTAGTTAGACGCAGCGAGCGAGGCTCGTAATTTGGAAAGAAACTGACATAATTTCCGTGAACGGCGACCTTGATTTACCTTTTACACCAATGGTGATAGTACAACTTTCCACATATACAGATCGATGGTGGACGAGCTTGGAGCCGCTGCGGTTGTGGTTCCCAACTTTACATCATGGGAGATGGAAACAATTTCCGAAAGTTTTCCCTGGTTTTCCCGTTTAACTCTAGTCACTCGCGTGACAAGAGTGACGTGGTCTAAGGTGACACGCCGCAGATGGATTTCGCAGTCGCGCTGTGATCGCAGCTGTAGAAGGTCGAGAACACACTCGA
>JAHWFP010141184.1:0-18669 GCA_023313725.1 Lithobius niger | reverse complement strand
GCAGTCGCGCTGTGATCGCAGCTGTAGAAGGTCGAGAACACACTCGAGCTTACAGGTAGTCGTACGCGGCTAGAGAGAGTTGTTAGTCCGAGGTACAACCTCCCACGTAGGCTATACAAATCGATGAAAGTAGCTCCGACGTGGGTACTGGTCCAACCCTATCCCAATCATGTGCGTCGGATGGTCTGGTATGGTGGGTTGCAGGTTTCCTCCCTTTGTGGTTTGGGCAACATTGATGATTTGACACACGAGAGCAAGTACTGTGTCAGCGAAAAGTCATGGCGTAGTCTAACTAAAGTCTTGTGTATCCCCAGATGCCTAGTCTGCGGATTGTCATGGCTGCTGTGCAGGTAGGTGTGACGGAGATACTTGGGCACGTAGAGACGGCAGTTGCGATCGATCCTGTCCCCGTCTGAGATGTTTGGGTGTTCGTAGTGGAGTAGTCCTTCTTTGTCCAAGGCGTACTTCCATGCCATGCCATGCCTTCTTGGTGTACTTCCATGCCATTTGGGATCCACCTGTTTGGGTGCCAAAATTGTGAACATCCCGTGGTGCCCGGGTCTGGGACATCACAAATTGAGTGGACAAAGATACTGATGATTGATAAATAATGATGAACTGCATCCTAAGAACCATGCTCTGGCGTGAGCTTTGATCCTGCATCTCGTTAACTAAGAAGTAGCCTAGGAGGGGCTTTATAGAGACGGGGGTCTGGCTGCAGGGAAGCCAAGGAGGGCCAGGTTAGTGTCATAGCAACAGCCTGGGAAAAGGCAACCATGATAACCAGCCGTGGAAATCCTGCGCTTAACAGAAATTAAGCAGTTTCAAATTACTTCTGCTAAATTTAATTGTAAAAGTAAAAATGCTTAAGGATTAAAGAGCAGTGCTCCACCAAAGAAAAACTATGTTAGGCTACAATAATTGTTAAAATAAGATAGTAAAATCAGGCTTTATTCTATCATTTCAGTCTTGGATCTTTTTGCATTAGGGATAAGCACTGGTTGCGACCAGATGCATGAATTGATTCAAATGCTGTAAAATTTGGCAGATGTAGGGTGATTCTTGTAACTTGCGAACGACCAACTCAAATGGATTTGCAGTGAAAGCACGTCAAGGGGGATGGATGCACTTTGAAAGCAGACTTTGTGGACGATAGCAAAGTTTTCATTTTGGTTCGGGTTTTGCCAGAGAACAGCGGCAGTAGACCTAAAGTAAAGCTGCCAACTACTGGCACCGCTATGCAAAAACAATGCTGCAGTTTGCTGTTTTATAGCGTATAAAAAACAGGCTCGCTAACGTTCAATTTTTTTTTGTTTCTGTAATTTCAATTTTCAGATGAAATTTAAGAAAGTTAACAAGTCAGCAAAACATAGGAAACCTTCTGCAAAAGTGAGTGCAGTGAAACATGCTAACAAAAGATTCTCCAAGCTCCAGAAGCGAGGCAAGATCAAAAAAGCAAAAACGACCCAAAATGACAAAATGGGTTTCCAGCAGCCGTCTCCAAAAGAAAGATTGGACGAAGAGGCACAAAGTGACTGTGACCCCACCGATATGGTAGACGAAGAGGATGCCAAATATTTGGAAAAGAGTTTCGCCCAGACTGGTTTCCTGAAAACACCGTTAGAGGAAAGATCACGGAATAGGTATAAAAAATAATTTGTTTTGTTTATGAAACAGTTCACTCTTAAAAAAACATAGGCCATGAAAAGAAATAAGTTTGTTTCTCGGGTATTTTCATTCAAAAAGTAACCAGGCCACCAGGCTTTTTATTTTATTGCAAGTAAAAGTCTTACTTTCAACTGCTCAAAACACTTGCATTTTAATTTTACGGAAAAACTTGCAAAACACTTAATTTCACGGAGCTGAAAGTGGTTAATTTAGGCTAAATAATACTTATTTTCAGCTAACTGAATTGCTTTTCCTTGTAACGGTAATAAATTTAGCTTGAACTTAGCAAACAAAAAGCATCGACAAGGGGCAAATTTGACCACCAGGTAGGACCTGAGAAACAACTAAATTTTTTTTTCCGTAGTCTTAGCTTGTTGTTGGATTGTAATTGGCAATGGAGAAAGGACTATACATTGATGTGGACTAATGAATACAGATGTTTAAATTATGCTGTCAAAAATTAGCAAGATATAGATATAGCAAGTATGTGTGTGTGATATTGAAGCTAATATATCTCCTTTTTTGAAATATGAGTGTCAATAGTGATCATCGTTTTGCAACTAATAACAATTCTCTCAAGGTTTGCCTATCTATTCATTCTATTTTATTGTTTTCTCAAAATAAGTTACGCAGTCATTGGTTTTCGTTAAATACCAATGCTATAAGACTGATCACAAGTTACTACTGTTACTTCACGCACTCGACCGAGAAGTTAAATAAAAATCATGATTTTATTTTAGAATTTTAGAAAGCTGACGCTAAAATTTTAATTAAGCTATTCAAAGGTATGTATTTTGTTTACAGGTGTGTGTGGATGCCTTACGTTGTCATGGATCAAATATTTTTGTGTATTTAGTATTTATCTTCATTCAACGTCTACGTCTTAACCTGTAAAATTCATATTTTTGCCAGTTTTTATCAATTTTGACATCGGTAGCCTGTAACCTTCACCAATGTTGGTCACCACTCGCCAAATGGTGAGGGAAATTCATCTGTTGGCGACTTTATTTTTTACACTACTTGCCAAAAATGGCGACTGATTAACAAACCGTGATGCTGAAATGCTCGTATCTCAAGAACTGTTCGTAGTCGCTAGAAACAAGTGGTTTACAGTGTTGCATGCAGAATTACAAGGGCTATTCAACCAAGTGTGCAATACTGTTACCAGCCTCTTTACCTGTCCTAAACATGAAGTAGCAGCACAACTGCTAAAATTGTTTCTACATGGCGATGGAATAAAGGCGAATGGCAAGTGCCACATAATTCACGTTTGTAGGTTGGTAGCGGACACCATTTTAACCAGCTCGAAAATAGCATTGTTTCAAATTTTAAGCCTCTGTACCGAAACAATTAATTCAACAACCATTTTGAAGTAGTTTTCATAAAAGAGAATATAAATTTGTTGATAGTTTTAACAAAATATCTGTTAGATGTATTCGACGCATTTAACTTGGTTGATGCTTGAACCGACCTTTTTCCAAAGATTGTGAATCCACTACCATACAGTATAGTCCACAATTCGTTACAAAAAACATTTAACAAAATGCATGCTATAACAACGATTTTATTTCGCTTTGGTTGACCATACTTGTTTTCTATGTTACAATCTGCCTACGTAGCGAGTAACTAGTACAAAATTTTCCTTATAACGAGGCTAATAATTTGTTCCCGCCAGTGCCATTCCTGCCTCATGAAGAGTTCTTGAAAGATACAGCCTTCAGTTTGTGAATTAAGATTGTGTTGTCTCCTTCTTCCTTCTCCTGTCCCCCTCTGTTGTGAATCTTTTCTCCCAGTCTCTCCATTATACAGCACACCGTATAACAAATCCATTTAGTAAGTGTGGTATGTAAAGAAGAGCGAGAGGAAAGCACAGTTCATCTACTTTTGCATAAACAAACTGAAGCCATAGGAGTCATGGGGGTGTCAGCATGCTATTTTTAAACACTTTAAACAGCATTTTTTAAATACTGTAGCCCAGTAGTTACATATAGGTCTGCGACTGCGAGTTGCAAAACTTAATATTATAGATTTTTATGATCTTTAAAGGCAATAGTGTATGAATGTGCGATAAAACAATGTTGTTTTTATTTTTGTTTTAACGGAATGTTGCGTGCTTACTCCCTATTTCCGTTATATCAATTTATATTTAATTTAAATTAATTAATTTGTAATGAGCAAATAATTCCATTAAAAATACGAATCTGATGTAAGTTACTTTGGGAGTTTACCCCAATTCATTAGTACTGCAACACGTATGGCAACGTAAACTGAAAGCTTGGATAATTGTTTTCCTCTAATTTTTATTTCTAGCATATAAACAATACTTTAATTGTATGTAGATATGACAAGAAGGGAGAAAAGAGAAAACAAGACAATGACGAAGAAGAAGCCAGCTATGAATCTCAGCCCCGGAAAAATGCTCGAGTCGACAAACAGATGAAGCCATTGCTTCCCATCAAAAGAAAGGAGGGCATTGTCCCACAGTTTTTGGAAGTGGAAGGTGAGGTCGTAAAGGTTGCTATCTTGAAATAGATATTGGAAGGCAAAATTGTCATGCATTTGTAAATTGACTAGTGCATCACAGAGCCGGACTTTGAAATTGTTTGCTTCTTTATTAACTTAATTACTGTAACTTGAGCCCAATTATCCAAAGATGTGGGACAAGTGTTTGAGAATAAGGTAGTGGATGACGTAAATGTCAGCACAGCTCTCTTTCAGGTTAATTTCGGGGGGGTTCTAGTTATTTTGTCGTATTGACAGGTACATTGTATTCTATGACAGAGGACAATGCAAGTGATGACAGCACCCAGGAAGATGCGAATTTGGAAGACGAAGCTGTTGAAGAAAGATTTGTACAGCACATGACAACTGTAGAACTGTTTGCTAAGCGCAGTAGAAAATTATGTCAAAGAAAGGAAAGGATAGCTTTGCTTGCAACCAGGATATTGGAAAATCCCCAAGAAAATGTGAGTAGCACATCACCCTTTGTTTCTTATTTGCTTTACAGATTTTAAGCCGTGCAGAAAAATATTTCAGAAGATTGTTCTAATACCATTACATTTTTTTTTTTTTTTTTTTATAAATCTGATAATAGTAGTAGCTAGCCAGCTTTGACGATTGTCAACGGTTCGTTTTGCCTTATGGCCAATATAGTTGTAATCTTTTTTGTTTTCCACACTAAACATATCATTCATAACATAATAATGTTTATGGCACAATTTCACGGCTTTAAAATTCTTTTCGGAATTGTAATGCTCCTTCAGAAAACCACAGCGTCAAACTGAATATCGACTGTGTAGAGCCCTTACAATTACTAAACAATCCTACCTAAAATCGTGACATCTAGGCTACGCCAAACTTGTTCTGTTTTGATAAACTTAAACTATAAAATGAGTTGTTGTACTCTCAAAATTTTAACAAATATAGGCTACATAATAGCTGGACATAAGAAAAATATAAATAAAACTGGTCGATTGGAAGAAATAGTGTCGTTGAAAAGCTATGAAAACTCCAAACTTCATCATGCAATTTTGCACTGTTCCTGGTTTGGCCCGTTCGGTTACTGAACTTTGTGTCTTCTGCGACCGTTTTACATGCCAAATCCTTTGCTGAATATTAGGTCAGCTCGTTAAAAGTAAATCAAGCAGCTCGCCACTCACTATTTCTTGAATGAAAATCAACAGGTGGCGACTTAGAATTTAGGCCTATTTGCCGGACACTGCGAATAACAATAGAGTGACATTCAGATAAGGGTATCTCGGAAACCTTATAAGCTAGAGACTAACAGTTGCGGCATTGTGCTTAGATTTACAAGGGTTACATAACAGCTTTTTCTACAATACTACAGAGGTTAAAGCAAATTGTACAGTTTCTTAAATGCGTAAATTAGAAAACCGTGTATCGTGCAAGATGTATTAGGTATGTGCTAGCAGAAATTGTGAATGGCGATGGCTCTACTGGTAAAGTGGTGACTGACTCACTGACATTCAAGAGGGTTGATCAGGCATAGGTGACTGTATGTTTAAATTGTCTTAGCAATTAAATTAATAGTAATTTTGGGGAAGCTATTTATGTAAATTGCAGGCAGCATTACATACATGCGCAAGCGACAACCTTGCACAATGCTAGTTTCCTTTGGCAGTGTTTTGCTGTCAAACTAACCAGTCGTATGTAATTCACTTTTGTGTAGCTGCCAATACTAACACCAAAGTCATAGTTCTAATGGGTGTGTACATCCTGTTAGTCTCCAATCTTTGGAACAGTTCCCTCAAAAATCAAAATAGGTGTTTTTGTAGAAGGGTATTTCTCCATCGCAGAATCCTCCTCACTGTGTTACAAGATTGGGATCCTTCCCTATGCCTACGGCGCGTTTTTACCTCATTAATGCAGTCATTTATGCAAAATATTGCGTCACTTCCGCCTCTGTCCCACTTCCCCCTACCCTGCTCGCGTCCACTCACTCTTTTCTTGTCGCTGGCGCGTGCAGTCATGAATTCTTAGGCTAAGATTGTTGAATTACTGAGGAGAATTCGTTTCGAACTATCGTTTTCGCAGTTGAACTGAAGTGCGCCATCTTTCCGAGCAAAGCAGCGTGGCTACGAGGCTACGCGGTTTGTGGTGAGTATTTCTATCGATACTGGTTGGAGAGTATTAATATGGCGGCCGGCATGGCGACGGCAGATTTTGCGAGAACGAAAAACGTGGCGGCTTGTTCGGCCGGCCAAGTGCGTCCGCACGTGGATATAATTGATTCTTGAACGTTGCAGCAGTGGTTTATACGGATTGTCAGGTTCGTAGTATTTATTTTTGGTTTGTGTGGCGGAATTTGGCGGAGAAATGTGTTTGGGAGTTCATATGTGAAACCCATTGTCGGAGTCGTAACTGACCGTACCGACAGGAGCCGCGAGTGGCGGACGGTGGAAAAAAGTGGTTGGAAAAGTAGTTGTTGGGGGTGATAAAAGTACGAATGGCTGTTTTAAAATTTTTTTTTTTTTTGGGCGATGCGGAACGCTGGGGCGTGTAAGGCATCGGCTCTACCGAGTGCGAATAGGCAATTTTGTTGGAAAACATAAGCTGGAACGGAGCTTGGAAATAATGAGCACATGGCGTGCTGGAAGTTTGAGAGGCCGTAGGGCAGAGTGGGTGGCCATTGGGGCGTCGCCGGCGGTGTTGGATATTGTAGACAGTGCTGGTCTAGAGTTGGGAAATACGCCACCGCCATTATTTGACGATGCGAATGGGATTGCTCCGGAATTGAGCGAGATGTTAGCTCAAGGTGTACTTGAGAGAGTGAAAAGCGGGAGTATAGGATGTGTCACCAAAATTTTTTCAGTGGCAAAGCCAGTCGGATCGACCAGTATAAATTTGAACCTGAAAAGCTTGAATGCTACTTGGATACACTACCGAGGGTAGTAGAGCATTTACAGACAGGGTAGTGGATGGCTACCATCGATTTGTCAGGCGTTCGATGCAGTGGCAATAAAGGACGGTGCACGATGATTGTTAATGTTTTCCTGGCAAGGTTGTCTTTACCGGGTTTGTGTGCTGCCATTTGGGTTGGTTTCGGTCCCGGGTACTTTTATGAAGCTTATGTCAGTGGTGAGGCGTTTCTTGCTCCGGGCAGGTGTGTTAATTTTCGTTTACCTGGATGATTTTGCAGTGGTAGGCCCGTCCGCAGCAGGTGTGCGGCGTGATGTGCGGAACGTGTTGGAAACCTTGCGGAAGTTAGGCTTTTTCGTAATTTGTGAAAAGAGTGTGCTGGTGCTGTCGCAGGCCTTGCAATTTTTGGGTATGATGTTGGATCTGCAGTCAGCCCGTTTTGTGCTGCTGCCTGAGAAACGGGCTCGTATGGTACGATTGGTTGCGGGACTGCAATGAGACCCGGTCACAGTTGTTAAGGAGCTTCAATGGTTGTTGGGGCTGGCAGAAAGTTGGTTGTGCCGTGGAAAACGGCGAGTTGCACACACGTTGGTGGCAACACGACCTGGTGACCTAATCTTTCCCAATCTTGTAACAGTGCACGGAGGCAGCCTCTCGCAAGGATCTTGCGAGGATTTGAACTGGTGGATGAGTCGCTCGGTGGTAGTGAAATCTTGGGTCTCGGTGGAGGTGCGGTAGTGGTAGCAACGGGCGCCTCGGACATGGGCTGGGGACCAGCCTCTGGGGATTCGCAAGCGCAGGGAAGGTGGCAGCCCAGGGAGGCTGCCTTGCATATAAATGCGAGAGAATTATTGGCTATGCTAAAAAATGAACCATCTTCTACTTTGAATGTTCGAAATCAATCGATCACAATTGTAACGCTCAAACTCAAAAACAAAAATACACACTGTACGGTATTTTGCGAATTTTCGATAGGCCTAATAGTCCGAGTGGTGTTAATTTCGGTCTCTCCTATCTTCTTCAGGCTTCCTTTCTTGTGCTTGCTTCTGTTTTACCTTGTCATGAGTGCCAGTGTTTTTGAAAATGCGTGGAAACCGTTGCCCACTGTACTTCTCGCGTGTCGTCTGCTTAACGCTCGCACGATCCCATTTGAGCGAGAAATGTGCCCCCAACTCTTTACTGATTAGGAATTTGATGTTAGGGTTTGACGGCCCTTGAAGATTCATGAGTGGTTGTCCGCTCGCCTCACAGTGCTGAATCGCCAGCGATTCAAGTCCTCTTAGATGTAAATCCCTCTTACTATTAGACACCAGCAGAGTAGTTGTTTGGTCCCAATCGATTTTGTGCTTTGTACTCATGCGGTGGGTGGCGATGCTGTTTGCTTCATTCTCGTTTCTTACGTCAGCCATATGTTGTTTCACTCGAGTGTGGATTCCTTTTCGTGTTTCTCCTACATAAACTGCTTCGCACCCACCGCATGGTACACAATATACTCCCACTGGCGTGTCGTGAACTTTTTCCAGCTCCTTTTCCATCTCATGTTTTTCTTGAGATCTTACATATTTCACTCCTGGATCTTCTCGATGTTGCCTTAAGAGCATTGTTTTCAGGTTCTTCCCTTTCTTCATGTAAGTCTCGAATCCCTCTTTCTTCAGGATACGTTGCACTTGTTCGCTCACGCCTCGCACAAAGGTAAGTCCAATTCTGGGTGTTCCTACTCTCTCTTTAGTCTCCTTGCTAGGTACTTCGATCTCCGTCATTCTTTTTCTATTTCGTCCGATCTCCAAAGCCTCTTTAATCAATCGGTTCAGGAGTCCTGGAGGGAATCCTCTTTCTATGTACTCCCCTTTTGCCTCGTTTAGATGGTATTTTGCTACTCTTTCACTGCTCGAGTGTTTGACTATCCGGGAAAACTCGTTCTTGGCGATGTTACGCAGCTGACCCTCCGGATGTCCCGAGTTATACGAGATTCCTCTCCCTGTTGATGTTGGCTTCACGTATGGTTCGAAGGAGATGGTACCATCATCTTCACGGCTTAGCTTAACATCAAGAAAAGCTATGGTGCCGTCTTTTTCTTGCTCAGATGTGAATTTAAGATCTTTTTTCCATTGATTAAGGCTCTGAAGCACATTGCCTATTCTCTCCTTTCTCATAATAGCATACACATCGTCCACGAATCTCTTCCATACACAGACAGGAGAGACCGAAATTAACACCACTCGGACTATTAGGCCTATCGAAAATTCGCAAAATACCGTACAGTGTGTATTTTTGTTTTTGAGTTTGAGCGTTACAATTGTGATCAATTTTCTATGCTAAAGGCGCTAGACGTTTTTGGAGACCTGGTCAGGGGACGGGTCGTGCGAATCCTTTCGGATAATGTGGTAGCCGTGTCGTACGCGATTCATCAAGGGGGACGAAGTCCTAGATGCTTAATGCCATGGTCCGTTGCCTAGAGCAGTATAGAAGTCAGCTGGTGTGTGTGGTACAGGCGGCATTTGTGCCGAGGAAGTTGGATATGACAGCAGATGGTTTGTCTCGGAATTTCTTGGACAGATTTGACTTCCGATTGAGTACTGCGGCGTTCCAGAGGATTCGTAGGTGGTTTAGGACGCCAGACATGGACGTGTTC
This sequence comes from Lithobius niger, assembly GCA_023313725.1. Taxonomy (NCBI): domain Eukaryota; kingdom Metazoa; phylum Arthropoda; class Chilopoda; order Lithobiomorpha; family Lithobiidae; genus Lithobius; species Lithobius niger. Next base: position 8,990 of record JAHWFP010141184.1, on the reverse strand, counting down.
GCAGCAGAGGAGACGGCCCAATTGCAGCGATTTGGGTCGTGGGGATGCTGCCCACGGGCCGAGTTTGTGGATGCGTTCAGTGGGAACTGAGGCCCGTTCTTCCCGTACCTTTCCCCCCGTGTCCTTTAATTGGACCTTGCGTCGACAAGCTCGTCGTGGATTGAGTTGAATGGGCAGTACTGGTGACGCCGTACTGGCAGTGTGCGGCCTGGTTTGTCCGGCTGTTGGCCTGCGCCAGGGAGGGACCGTATCCCTTGCGGAGCGCAGGGGCCCTCGTCTAGGACCCGTACTTAGACGCCGAAGTGGCGGTTGAGGGGGTTCCCTGGATAGTCTGGGGGGTAGGTACAGGCTGATTACTGAGTGAAACCAAGGTCACCACAGCCATCTTAGGAGCGATTCCGGGGTGTGCACAGCTTACTAATCTATCCCAATCTTGTAACACAGTGAGGAGGATTCTGCGATGGAGAAATGAAGATTCTCCCAGAGAACTTGTTCTCCCCAGGAGAATCTAAGTTCTCTGAGTCGAATCCGACGAAACTGTGTTACAAACACTGCCCGCCCGCCTCCCTGCATGGAATCGTGCGTTCGCAGCAAGAAAAGAGTGAGTGGACGCGAGCAGGGTAGGGGGAAGTGGGATAGAGGCGGAAGTGACGCAATATTTTGCATAAATGACTGCATTAATGAGGTAAAAACGCGCCGTAGGCATAGGGAAGGATCCCAATCTTGTAACACAGTTTCGTCGGATTCGACTCGGAGAACTTAGATTCTCCTGGCGAGAACAAGTTCTCTGGGAGAATCTTCATATTTGTCCTGTAAATTGTAAGAAATGTAAGGTCACATATCGCCGTTGTCTTAGCAGTGAAGTAGGCATTTCATATCATACTTCTATAGTTGTCTGTACTGTCTTGCTCCTTGCTTGATGGTAATGTCAGTGAGGTGAAAGTGGAGATAAGTTGTATTTGGGTCTCTTATACACCCGCTGACTGTTTATTGAATAAATTAGAATAAGGACATTGCATTAATGCTATTTTAACCCAGATTGGGTACTTGAAAGATTGCGTAATCGCCATCGACTTTTTTCTTGATGGAGAAAACTCCATCCCTGGACAGAAGTAAGGTTAAAAAATGTGATCCTTTTTTTTTAATGCTTGCCTCCTATTTCTGCCAAATTATTTGTATAACCTGTGGGTCTGGGTGTTTAATACACGAATTACGGTACTGCTTTTAGCTTTAACTGCTTAGGTCTTTTTGTCCTTGGTCCTTGGCATAACACACTCACCCCACCTTATTGGCTGTAGCGCCAAGTAAAAACTTGCCTCACTAAATAAACTTTCATCCTGTTATTAAATTTTTAGATGAAGAGTTTGAAAGAATTGCGTCTTATGATGGATGACAAAGATCGTGACATCTATCTGACGATCCGAAAACTGGTTGCAGTTTCTTTACTGGAAGTATTTAAAGACATCCTTCCTAGTTACCGGATACGTGTGATGACCGAGAAAGAAAAGGAGCAGCGTATGAAGAAAGATACCAAGCAGCTGCACACCTTCGAGGAAACACTTTTACGTCATTACAAAGCTTATCTTCAGCGTCTAGAATCGCTTCTTAAAGGTAGGTTGTACGGGAGAGAATTTGAGTTTAACTTTTGTTTAAACCTTGCTGAATAAACTTGGGTAGCTAATTAAGTAGATCATATCTTAGTCAGTAATTGGTAAGGCTGTACCGAACGAGAATTTTTCAGCCGAACCGAACCAAACCGAACAGACCTTAAATAAGCCAAACACCGAGCACTTCCGAACCGAACAAAAATGTGCCAAACCAATCTATCTTAAACAAAAATGTAAAAGAGCTTAGTTCACAAAGAGTCATCAAAGCACAAGTTACTTATTTGAAAATGTCACATGGTCTACTGTGAAAATAAGCGTCGATTTAAGGTGATTTTTCAACAAGTTACTTAACAAATGTACGTATTTTCACATGGACTTGTAAGTCCATAGAGGTTGAAACTCTGTTTAAACATAAAAAAAATGTCCACTACTTTTACATTTTCCCTTATAACTTCTGAACCGTTAGAGCTAGGAACTTGTGGTTTGGACAAACAGAAAGCTGGCAAAAAGACCTTCAAAATGGTGTATTCAAACATCCGTTGATTAGAAGTGAGAATATGTTCGGTTTGGTATTTAGTGTTTGAAAGGCAGAACACCGAACCGAACCGAACACCCTCTGTTCGGCCATGTTCGGTTCGGTTTGTTCGGTTCGGTACAGCCTTAGTAATTGGAAATGGAAAAGGGCTAGAGAAGTCGACACTAATTCAAAATGGTACCATGAGACAAAAATAGCAGACTTTGTTGCAATTAGCGCCAATAACACTTCCTTGAGAGTTCTTCGAAACACTTTGAATAAAATTCATTATTGAAGTGTTTTCTGACTCCAAGGTAATTCTAGCCATTTTGTTGTGTTCAACTGATTCGAGTAACTGATTAGCATAGGAATCAAACTGATTCCTATGCTACATTGCCTATAAATTTTTGACCGTATGGCTAGTAAATAACCAATTGTCACAGTTAATGACCATTTATGGTGTAACCTAACTAAGGCCGTGGTAATACCGGGTTGTGGTCTGTGCCAAAAAAAAAGAAGTCCAATGCTTGTCAAAACAGGGTATGCATTATGAAGTCCCGTAACTTGCAGTTGTGATCAGCAGGGTACCTTGCATGTACAGTATGGGCAATATGTCCTTTTCGTATTACAGCCTGGCGACAGGAGTTAAAGGAAAAATCCACTGAAAGCAATACCATTATAGAACTGGTCGCATTGCCAGGGCTGTTCAATTGCCATCAAGTCATGAATAAACAACAAGATGTACTTTTATTCTTGAAAGGCTACTAGGCCTAGTCATAAAATGGCTGTATAAGGCAAAACTTCCTGCCTGGTACACACTATAGTAAGTATCGGCATTTTTTCCCCCTGTAATTGGATTTACGAAACTTCATGTTTTATTGTTTTAGTAATGTGCAGCCTTCAAGAATTTCTTTACAAGACAAATTCTTGAAGGCTGCACATTAATAAAATGATAAAACATGACAGTTCGTAAATCCAATTACTGTACAGGGGAAGAGATGCCAGTATCAGCTTTTCTTCTGTACTCGAACAATAATCACTCTTGGGTAGATGCCACTTCCATGCTTACTTGATTTTATTGCAGGTATACAATTAACAAAAAAAGCAAAAAATACATTACCTATCTCCGAGACAACTGCACTGGTAAGATAAAAGCTAGTATGAAATATTACATGTCTGCTGTTACGACAATCATAAATATTTCAATTCGAAATGTCTGTTGCAGTCTCTGGGAGCGCTATCACTGAAGTGTTTGTGCGAGTTATTGGTGGCACATCCACACTTCAATTACAGAAACAACATAGTCAACCTGATCGTTCCACTAATGAATCATAAAAATGAGCAGGTGGGCCTAATAGTTCTAATTTTGTAGCCGATAAAAGTTTTAAATTTTTCGTTAACCTACTTTGACTTGAAACAAAATTCATGTCATCCTCTCCTTGTCATTTAGATTTCCAGTAAAGTATGCGATGCAGTTCAGTCTATATATAAAAACGATAGGATTGGGGACGTCTCCTTAGATATAGTGAAAGAAACTACAAAGCTTGTGAAAGAGAAAAATGCCGATGTGCAGCCAAAAGTAAGTTCTGCTGTGGCAACCTTTTTCCCATTTTTTTTTTTTTATACTGTGTATGTTTTTGTAATGATATAATGAAGGGGGTAAGAGAGTGTCCATAAAGTATGTAACACAGGTGGGAGTGGTCTTTGCATAGTGTTTGTTACCTAACAAACCGCTATTGCCCATTGTTTTATTTGAATGAAACGGTTAAAGCAACTCAACAACGGACAGGTTATTTTTTCCAGTTTATTCACATTTTAGTATTTGGAAATTTATTTTGAGATTTGTTAATGATGTGTAGAAATGGTCTGAAGTTGTAGCATGTACCCCATTGCTTCCTTGTACAAGGGTTAAAACTCTATTTGTGAAACCTCGCTTAGTAATCAGAAGTAAGCTTCAGTTGATGCAGGAAGTAAACGTAATACACAATAGAAGCATATAAAAAAAAAATAAGATAGTTCGTTTCTTCATCATATATTTTCGTTCCTTGAAGGTAGGGGGGAGTAGGAATACCGGTTCTGAATTTGCATGTACAGTTTATTAACTGTGAGAGACGTGCCTGGACCGGCAGGTTTGGTTAGGAGTCTGCTTTTCCGTGAGTGCTGCCAATTTGTGAAAGGGACACCACTTGGCGGTTGGGAGACGTACAAGTGATGTTGCAGCGTTTCCTCATTTACGAGGCGTGTCAGGGTAGGTGACACAGTCGGCCGAATCATGTAGGACATGGGGTGTCGCGGCTGTCACTCGGAGAGTTGGGATAGACGAGACAGACTGCCAACCGCCCAGTCCGCACAATTTACAAATCTTGCAGGTTGTGTTGGCGGTCCACTCCCGTCTAGACTGGCTGGAAGGTGGCCAATCGGTAAGTCATGTACTCGCAGATTGTCATGAGTGTATTTTCTAGGTTGGCAAGTTCCAGGTTCCACATCCGACGGTGAATCCTGAAACAGGCTTGTTAGTATGTAATCGACTTGAAAAGAATATATCGGTAAGGTGGTATATGATGTATTGTGACATCCAAGATAAATGTGGCTGCATGGTGGGCTGGCGATGACATGCAGACCCTCTTTTCTTATTGCGACTAGGAGGCGGGGGGAGCCTGTCGGTAACCATAGCCGCAGTCCTCTTTTGTGATCATGGTGTATTGCAGTAAGAGTTTTGACGTATTGTTTTGCGAGTAGGGATTTTGCAAATTGTGTTTTGATGTTATTCTGGCGCCTAGGTAAATGTGACGGTGATTCGAGGGCTGGCCTGATGGGCAATACCCAGTTTTTTCTGATTATCTTTCACTAATAATTTGAGAAGGTTTATTTAGTCAATCAAGTCTCGGTAATATTAGCAATAATGGAGTATCTCTTTTTGCTTGTTTGCAATGGAAGATAAAACGGCTTAGCCTTTGAGTTTTGGTATTCAGTTGTTGTGCCTTCCTTAGGGCATTCTTCCTATAGTAGGTATGGAGGTCTCTGAGTTGGCTTGCTATCAGTGCAGGCTGATCTCGTTCCCCTCCCAACACTAACTGCAATATTGGTTCACTGTACGTTCACTATCACAAATTACGTACATCAACATAAAGGTTGATTGTTTCTACCAGATCACATTGAACCAGGCTTTGCCTAACAGTTATTTTCTTTAAAAATCCTTGTACATTTGGGAATTTATGCATCATAATAGAATCTGATGTACTTGTATAGTGTCATATCAGTGCTTATTGGGAGGCTTAGAGCTTGGAAAAGGTAACGAAAAGTGAATTGGAAACTGAACAGTAAATTTGTATTTAAAATACCATATATCCCCGAATTTAGGACAATGGTTTTACAATTGAAAAAAAGTGCTGTAAGCTATGAGTGGTTACTGAAAAAGTTTCATTTGTAAGACTTAAATTTAGGATATTTTTCTGAAATGGGTTTTTAGGTTTATACAACTACATTTAATCATTTGCATTTAATAAAATAGTTAGTTTTTGTTCAGAAATTAAGAAAACAGTATGGTAAGAGTTACATTAATGTAATTTTTTTATATGTTAGTACATTTACCAAGTACACAGTAACACTCAACATTGTGCATCACTATAGCAATTATAAAAATGTGAATTTCCAGTTTTACTTTTAAAAAAAATTAAAATTATCTTCTGTTAGCTGTAAAACCATGAAAGGCACTTGCGATAGATTATGGATCCGAGAGTGCTGTTGTAAGAAAAGGCCTTTAATTTCTAATTCTTCGTTATACTTACGTCAGTAATAAAGATAAACATTATTGGACACGTGAAATTTAAGTGTTGGTGTGCTGCTTGTTACATACAGTAATTAAAAAAAAAGTAGTTTTATATTCAGTTGTATCAAAAGTATACTAACCATCAGATCGAAAGCAATTTTTCAAAGCACTCATCTGTAGTATTAATTAATATTTTTTTTCCTATCATTTATTAATGGGGCGTGAATAACTAGGATTCGTTTAGGTTAAACGTGACTGCACTTTTTGAGAAAAACCATCAGTTTGCTCCGATGTGTGAACAGTTTTTTTCCTGTAGCGAATAATGACTGGAATTTACTCGACATAACTGTTCAATGACTGTCGCACAACTAAGAATTACGTAAGTCCCGGACAATACTATCGTCAAACCTTAAAAGTGCCAGCAATCGATTGGCCACCCTTTTTATTATTACAGTACTGCATTATTAATATATAATGTGTAATCAGAAATATTGCGATACAACAAAACAAAAGAAAAGAGTTAATTCCAAAACTCTTTATTTGGAAATGGGGTGAGAGCAAGACTGCATGGCAGCCCATACACAAGTATAGTAAATAAATTACACATTCTTGAAAATAAAATAAATTGAGTAACATTTAGGGATGCACCGATGTGCTCAAATGCCATGTCCGATACCAAAAAAACATTGGCCGATACCAATTCCGATTACTTGTGGTCCGATGTTGAAGAAAGTAAAATGAAACTAGTTACATTTTTCATTGAGTCAAAAATAATTAGAGGATTTCAGAAATAATTAAAATTTTCTGTAGACCTAAAATTTAGCTCCCAGAAATTAGTGGTAAGCACATCTGTCACAAAATGATTTATACATTTGTGGATTTAGTAACATGTAGTTAACTAAATTTAAACACAAAAACCTAACAAAATATTAAATGGTTCACCGGCAGTTACTAACGTATCAGTTACATTACTCTACAAACACAGAATTTAAAAAAAAGTTTACATGATCTTGCTGAATTTTTGGTTCACATTAAAGCTGGGTCTTTTATTTAGTTTTGACTGTTCAGCAAGGTGTAACAACACAAGCCAGTTATTTTTTTTTGGGTGAGGGGTGGGTAAGTACAGTCATACCTTCCTGGTGGTTTTGTACACAGAATTTATTGTCTTGTTAGCTGTTACTATGTATGTACGCCTCGTTCCGTAAACCTTGCCCCTTCACCCAGCATAACAGTGACAAGCGATTTTTATCTCCTCTTGCATATGGCTTAATTGTGGGTTTAGTGGTGCAGGTTCTAAGCGCTCTTAGAACCGCATGGTAAACCTTTGCACATTCTTTCAGGATCACCTTCTTGAAAGCTATGCTGTACTGTATACTCATAATGACTAGTTTTCAAAGCTACAACTGAAGTGACTAAATTTTTTTTCAAGGTAATGGATACATTCCTTTCACTCAGGATCAAAGACATTCCTGCTGCTTCAGACAAGAAAAAGAAATTTCTTACCAAAAAGGAGAAAATGGCCAGGTTGAGCCGACGAGATCGGAAGGTTTGTTACTTACTGCCTAAAAAGAGCCTGTAAATTTCACTTGAGTCGTAATGGCTCTTTTCATATGTGACGTTTCTTTTAGCGCAGCAAGCACTTGGAGCAATTGGAACGAGAGTTACAAGAAGCTGAAGTTGAAGAAAGCAAACAAGAACAGTCAAGAATTGTAAGTGGCACCTTTTCATACTTGTGAACCTTATTTCTTCAACATAAAGTACTGTTCCATAAGGGTGCATAGTCCTAAGGATCGACCGAATCCGAACCGGATCTGAAGCCGGATCTTTAGGGTTCGGATTCGGCAAAATTTTGAATGTCTGGGCGATTTTTCAATAACTCAATTTTTATAATTTTTGGTCGTTTTCGACATTCCAATATACCATTCGAACCGTTTTTTCCCCAGCTTTCCAATGGAGCTAATTTCGAATGGCTAGCGTAAACTGTTCAGAAGTTATATGGCAAAAACCAATGAACAAGTTGTGAAAATCTCTAGTCAAGTCTTGAAACTTTACTCAGCTAGAGAGAAAATTTAGTCTGTAAAAATTGGTAAGGGCTGAAGCAGTCCAACAAAGGTTTTATTTTGGATTCGGTTGGGATCCTGATCCGATTCACCAAATCTTGTAAATTATCCGGATCCGAATCGGATTTGGTAAAAGTAGATTCGGTCGATCCCTACATAGTCCTTAATAAGCGTTTAGTTCACATGAGTGCCTCGAATAAGGGCCTCATCAGAAATAGATGTTCATTTCATGTAGGCTGCCGTTTGGCAGATAGCCAAGCACTCGTATGAATATAATGAATGAGTGCCCAGCCTTAAGAAAAAAATGGTGGGTTTTGAACTCAAGAAAATAATATTTGCCTGAATGCTCTCCCCCCTTTATTATAATATACTAGCCTAATATGATCCATTGTTGTACTTCATTTTTAACAGCATACCCAGATCACATCACAAGTATTCTTGACATACTTCAGGGTACTTAAGAAAGATGTAAAGACTGCCTCGTTGTCGTCAGTTTTGGAAGGCTTAGCAAAGTAAGTACGAACAAAAGGCTAATTTTACCGTGAGAGGTACAATCGGCAAAATCCATAATGCGAAAAATTTATGGATTTTTCCGATTGTACAAACAAAAGGTTGATCATGGAATAGTTTTTACAACTAGTTAGTCACTTTGTTTTGATTGATAAAGTTTGGCTGTTTTGCGTGCATGTACGAGCTATTATCTGGTACAAGATTGGTTGTCTTTGGTAGTGTACTACTGTCCAAAATCTGACCAATAGTACGCATTTCATTGCTTGATGGGCAGCCTACAACAATGCCAAAGTCATAGTTCTAATGGGTGTGCACATCCTGTTAGTCTCCAATCTTTGGAACACTTTAAATTATTTAATACTGGTATCCAACTATGCCAACTATCCAACTGTTTTATTTGCAACTAACCTTTTTTAGTAAACATTGCTCTAATGCTGGTTTAGGTTTGCACATCTGATAAACGTCGAGTTCTTTGATGACCTAATCAGCGCTCTTCACCATTTAATGGAGTCTGGTGTAAGTTTTTTTTT
>JAHWFP010141183.1:0-21828 GCA_023313725.1 Lithobius niger | reverse complement strand
CATGGGCCATCCCAATAAATTTCTAATTTATTGGCACGAGCAGGTCTAAGGACTAAGACCTTATCCCCTTCCTTGAACTTTCGTTCACCTGCCTTGGCATCATAGTACTGTTTATTTTTAAGTTGGCTCTTCACAATTTGTTCTTGTGCGAGTTCCCGTGAGTATTTGAAGCGCTGGAGTAAATCCAGGATATACTCTAAGACGGATGGGTGAACGTCGGGTTCAACCCATTGGCTTTTTACAAGCTCAAGTGGGCCCTTTAAATTTCGGCCATACACCATTTCGGCTGGCGTGAAGCCGGTGCTCTCGTGTGGAGCCGTACGCAGGGCAAACATGGCCCCGGGGAGGCATCTTTCCCAATCATGGGGATGCTCGTGAGTGACAGCTCTCAGCACTGCTTTGAGCGTCCGATGGAATCGTTCCACGCTGTTTGATTGGGGGTGACAAACACTGGAATTAACACACCTGATTCCACATTTTTCCAAAATAAAGTTGTGAGTTCAGATATAAAAACTGAGCCCAAGTCGGACTGCAATTCGCTGGGGTAGCCTAATCTTGAAAATACAAGGAGTAAGGCGTCTACAACATTTTGGCTGTTGGCCTCTTTAAGGGGCACAGCCTCTGGGAATTTTGTTGCTGGATCCAACAGAGATAAAATATATTTAAATCCGGCCTTGCTTGTAGGCCTGATGGGTCCCACGATATCTATAATGAATCGGTTAAAGGGCTCACCATCCATGGGCACGAGCACCATGGGAGCAACAAATTTTTGCCCAGTTTTGCCATTTTTTTGGCAAGTCAAACAAGTGGCTACATAAGTCTCAATGTCGGTAAAGCACTTAGGCCAGTAGAAATTAGTCAGCACTCTTTCCTTAGTTTTTGTACGCCCTAAGTGGCCAGCCCATGCATTAGCATGTGCAGTGCTTAATACCAAATTCCTACACTCCTGGGGAAGAACCAACTGTCTCTTAATTAACGGTCTTCCGTCAGGGCGAAAAGGTTTGCGAAATAACAAACCGTTATCTACGAAAAACAATTTATTTTCGTCTTGCTGGCTTTCAGGCAGCTCAGCATACTTCCAACACAACTGTAAAGAGGGACATTTACCTTGTAACTCGGCAAATTTATTCTTGTCAATGTCTAACAACTTTGAAAATTGCTCCGACTGTGGGCCAAGAATAGCAGCGTCTAAAACGTCTGGTTTTGCGCTCGTGAAACCGCTTGGGGCTTCTAGGGGGATTGCCACGCTTGAGTCGTCATCGCTGCATGACTCCACCTCGCTGTCACTTGACACCTCACGGTAATCAAGTTTAACGATTGGCAACTGGCTAGCGGCACGCGTCTGAGCGCGCGTAGTAGCGTTTACGTAAGAGGGGAGGGTCTGAAAACCCTTTTCTTCTAGAATGGTTTGGGACGGCACGCCTAATAACATACTGAAACTCGGACCCATATGGTCGGAGACGAGGGCTTCCGTACGGATAGGGCCATACGGGGTTTGCACATCTATTAAAGCAATAGCATGGGCAGTTGTTTGATCGGTAAGGGCGTTACGACAGTGCGTGTACTCGCCGGTAAACTGCTCAGGTTTGACTAAGTCTCGAGCAATTACGTCATGTGATGAACCTGTATCTCTTAACACTAGGCATTTCGAACCGTTCACGCTCCACTCGTGAATATGTTTTGCCAACACGACTTCAGGGGGGGTGTGGGAAACAAAATTACACTCGGCACCAGAAGCAGCGGCTTCTTGGGCCTGTCTTAAACGACAATCGGAACGTCTGTGTCCGATTTTTTTACAAAAAAAACAAGTACCCGTAAAAGGTTTACGTTGCCTGTCAAACTCTTTAGTTGAGTTGTAGCTGCTGGCAGAATCCCCACCAGTGGAATCACCATTGCTCTCTGCAGTACCGGCCGGTTTAGCTGCAGTATTGTGGGTGCTGTTGCCCCCACGATGATTAGAGGTTGCTTTAGAAGCATTACCAGATGCGCCAGCGAAAGGCTGGGTTTTAGCTACACGGGAAGCAGTGTCAACAGCAATTTGCTTGTTGCGGGTTGTGTATTCGTCACACAATTTTGCCGCTTCGGCCAAAGTGCCAGTCCGGACCTGGTCGGGCAACCACTTACGTAAAGGGACAGGGCAAGACTTCATGAATTGCTCCAAAAGCATCAAGTTAACTAGGTTGTTAAACTCCCCATCAACCTTGGCCAACGAAAGCCATCGTGAAAATAAAGTTTTTAATTCAAAACTAAAATCCTGGTACAACTGTTCACTTTCTTTTTCAAGGGAACGAAACGCAGTTTGAACCGACTCCTTAGTTTGGACAAACCTGTCGAGCAATTTAAGTTTGACAACATCATAATCCTGCATTTCTGCATCCGTTAACTGGTCACACACTTTAATTAAAACCTCTCCCATTACGGGTATTAAACCTGTACTCCACTGATTTCTAGGTATGTTTTGGGTTGTCATAGTTCTTTCAAAAATTTTTAAAAAACTATTTATCTCCGTTTTAGGAGTCCAAGGGGTCACCAACCTTACAACATCAGAAATTTTCCCGTGTCTAGGGACGGGAGCTACTGGACTTGGGGGAGCATTGTTAGCTCCTGCTGGAGCGTTAACGTTAATACTACCAGCATTTAGCCTAGCTAATTCGAGCTGTAGTTTAAGTTTCTCTAATTCTTGACCATTATTTTTCTCAATAAGAGCAGCTTCTTGGGTTTTAAGAACGGCTTCACGATCTTTAATCAAGGCTGCTTGGTCTTGCATAGCTAATTCATGAGTACGACGTCGGTCGGCCTCAGTTAATTCAACATCACGCCTTCGTTCGCTGTCAGCGATTTCTAAGGCTTTTAGTCTTAATTCTTCTGATTTTAAGGCTAATTCTTTTTCTCTACTTGCCAGTTCCTGCTTTTGCAGTATAAAGGCTTCGCGTTTCTCGATAGCCGGAGCTAGTTCATCGTATAGATCTTGTAATTCGTAACGATGTTCGTCTAACGCATTTTGTAATACGATCACAGTTTCTTGTCGAGTTTCTGTGACAGTTAAGCCTAATTTAGTACAGGCTTTCTTTAAATCCTTATATTGGATATCTTTGATAATGTCGTCTAAGTTTAGGTCCGACATTTTGAGGTTTAACATTATGATTTCAAAATACAGCTTGCATAAGTGAAATTAACAAATTAAAAGCAGCCGCGATTAATTTACGTTAAAAAGGGCAAAGTGAGTTTAAAACTAAAACGACCTTCCCAAATCCAGTAAGAAATACATAAAATATACCTTTAAGACCTTCCTAGCTTTGGTGTATGAACAACTAAACCATTAAAAAAATGCATCTAATTATAACACTAGGCTTAGCGGCCTACAGCATATCTCGTGTACACTCACCCAAATACTCAATCGCTGAGCGGTCAGTCTAGTCCTGGTCCAATCCTCCACCACTGATTGAAGAAGGCTTGCACAAAATAATCCAAGTAGAACGTCTACTTCACTGGCTGCGGCAACGGAGCTCCTGCTCCCGGCACGGCACGGGCGGATCCTCCTCACCGGCGGCGGTCTGATGCTTGCATCTAAACGGCAGGGGGCAGTTTTCCTCTCTAGGTAAAGCTGCGGCTTTCACTTCTCGGCTCCCGGGTCGGTTGCGGACGCTGGGGCGGGGAAGAGTACTGTTTTTGACTTCAGTACGGACGTCGGATGGTGTGACTATTTTGACTGAGTCACGGGCATCTTTTTCGGGCAACTATTTGGGCTGAGTTGCGGACATCTGGTTGAAGGGTTCTTCAACGGCAATGACGGTACGGTAGCATGGCAGGGGGGGAAACGCTTGTTGAGAACAGCACCTGTTGATCCCACCGCTGCCACCAAATTGTAACGGCGGATGCTACGACGGCTGAGGTGCTTGTAACATCCCCGACATCAGGTAGACTTCGGTCTTGATTAAAATAATACTTTCGGTGATTTGTTGGTTTATCAAAGCACAGTCGTGGCTACGGCCCGATGTAGGGAACGGAGCGAAAATATCCTATCAATTTACGTAGGCTAACAAGTATTAAATTACACGGTACGCGCTGCCACCATGGTGGAGTGACATTAATTGCAGCAAAATCCTGAGTTAAGAATAAAAGGGGATTTACGTAATATTTTAACTCTACAATTAATAACTGGGTAAAAACAACTGACGTTTAAAACGCTTGGTTTTATTTATAGACAGTAAGAATAAAAAGCACTTTACAATTTATCACGAGTTTTTACACTGAAAGCTTTTCAAAATAAAGCACAACGAATTTACATTTATAAATTCAACAAACGAACTTTGGCGTTTAAGAAAACAGTTACCTTTCACATCAAGAAAGTTCACTCAGGTATTTTTCAACCTCCTAGAGTAAAAGCAGCCGCAAGTTACAATAGGCCTACAGTATGTTGTTTGCGCACAAACTCAACTAAAACTTCCAGTTAAATCTGAACTAGATCGGCTCAACGGGAGCACTAGCAATTTAAGCAGGACTTTCACTTAAATTAAATTATTTAAAATAAGTAAGATAGACATGGTGCTTTAGGAAGTTAATCATAAAACGTCAGGGTGGTTCCCTAAGTTCAGAAACTGCCGATGTACGAAGTCAAAACATAAAAATTCAAACTAGGAGTCAAGTTAAAATTAAACTATGAATTTAGGGTTGGGGGTTCTAAATAAAAACTTTCAATTTAAACTACGCGATACGAACCACAACCATCGTGCCCGGCATGGCAACTATCGGACGGCATCGTTCCGGTCCCGATCGGCGTGACCACCTCCTAGTCTGAGATCTGTGAGCTGTGCTCACCCGAGCAGCGCTCGGGGCTGTGCTGCTTTGGGTTTGCAGGGCTGGTGGTATATATGGGTGAGGGTGGGAGCGGACGTCTGCGATGACTGCACGGTTTGGCGGCAATCGAGGCAGGCAGGCTTGGGAGAGGGAAATTTGTTCGAGTCCCAAAATGAGCTGTACTACGTGAGGGCTTTAAAGGGAAGTGTAACGATCTGAATTGGCCTTTAAAAGGTAGAGACAGGTGGGTTGGCGCTGATTGGCCGGAGCTTAGGAGCTCTGAGTGGCTGGATCTAGGACCGTTGGAGCCGCTGAGGGTTTAGAGTTCTGGAAGGGTTTGGTGAATTGATGGAAACGCAACAGTCCAAACTACGATGTTACACATCGCAATTATTGAAGGGGGGGGGGGGCGAAGTGTTTGCACAGAATAGTAATTTATTGGCTGTAGAAAACAGATCTTATTACTGGATGGTTTTAATAGAAGGAATATTCAGCTATAAAAATGCATTGGGATTTGTGGGTGGTCACCCTCGGCGATTTTCGTATCCATATTTACAAACAAAAACAAAAGGTGGCGTCTGGCAAATTTGCCGTAAAAATCTTTTTAAGCCGAGCACCATGGTTGCGTTCTAGGGGCAAGTAAAAATAGTAAAAGAGTATATAATTAATGTAGTGAAAGAATGCTAAAACGCATTTAAGGTGGGGCTTTATCTTTGCAGTGGCAGAACTTAGATATCATGGAAATTTTTCATAAAAATTGTGAGCGCTATAAATCAAAATAAAAAATATCACATTTGACAAGTTCACATCCTATTTAGGAGGTTAAGTACCTTTGCAAAGGAAGCTCCTCCTATTCTATAACTAATCTAAAATAGGTCGGCTTTATGCCTATAAAAATCAAAAGGAAATCATTACAAATGTACAAATTGTTTGGAGTTACGATGACCGGAAGTGTGTGCGTCGCGGCACATTTTGGTGACTTTTTCTTAGGCTTGTAGCTGGAGAACCAGAAGGAAATTTTGAATTCTGTTTTCGCAGAATGGTAGAATGAAGTGGTGTCTATTAAGAAAGTCTATGATGGGTCAATTCGGATGGTAACTCCTGTAGATACAGTGGTCTGAAGTTGGAGGTCGGACAAGTCAAGGGCGGGGGCGCCAAGACTTGAGAAAAAAAAAACAGAGTTCGTTGATACGAGGTTTCCCGGAGGTTTTTTTTTTTTGACAGCTGGAGTCCCGGTATCCTCTCCAAAAGGGTTTTGGCCAAAAAGCCCTTACAATAACCCTTTTTGTTGAGACAATCCCTGGCAAAACATTCGCAGGAAAAGTACTTGAATTTTCGCTTGGGGTTATTGTTTCTCTTGTGATCCCTAGAGTTTGACCCTGGTTAAGCCTTTGCAACGTATGACTGTGTGTCATGTTCTGCCTCCTCATCCCCACCGCTTTCTTCTGCGATCAACTTCTGGTGTGCAGAAGTGTGTCGTCATATGAACTACATGGACCACATAGCATAATAAGCACTATAAGCTTATCTGTTAGACCTAAGCAGAAAACAGTCTTATCCATACATGCAGGTCCTTGAATGAGCTCGAGTTAAATTCTTCTATCCTCATCTTTCTTCGTCTGGCAATGGAGTATTTCCCGAAAAGCAAATAACTTGCGCAATTTAGTACTATCGGCAAACTCCTTTTTCTGTCCGGCAATCTTTCATTCATGCAAAAATGACAATGTCCGAAATTTTACAAGTTTTTCTCTTCTGTGATGAATTCTTTGTTCTACCCTTCTGGACGAAGATATTCAGCGTTCTAGGACGAAGGATAAGAATGTCCAATAATTGCTCAGAGGTGTTGAAGCAACTAAAGTGTTAACAAATTTCATGGTGAAGTAAGGTGCTCCCTCACCCAAACAAAAATTGGAGTTTTGGCGACTTTGTGGAGTTTTGCAAAAGTTTCAAGGAATAGCAGCTTTTTGCGGGTCGTTCTTTACAAGTTACAATCCAATGACGGAAAGTCAAAATACTGATCTGTTCATTTCTGAAGAAAATTAACCAATCACCGAGCCAAACTAAAATTGGTTCATTAAAAGTCTTATATTTCCAAAAGGGTTCACACTCACCAGTAAACTAAAATCCCAGGACTATCCCAGAACTTTAGCAAAAGACATTAGTTAAATATGAAATTATGTTGGGAAAAAATGGCGCGAACCATTTTGGCGGTTCATGCCCAGTCTGCAAAGACAGTGAGACAGCACTGTTGTGACACGTGCTTGTGTGTGTGCTGTCGTCTCTCTCCGTTGCGAGATGTCGTTGGAGCAAGACGTGTGAGCGGCATCAGCCTAGGATAGTCAACCAGACAGGGTTTAGTCTTAGCTAGGGTCTAAAAACCGATGTGCCACGTATGATGGACTAGTAAACCCTGAACTATCGGATGTGAGTGAAGCGCCATTACAGTCGTACTGAGCGTAGCGGTGTGACCGACGTCGAGACTTTGTTGCCGGACAACACTGAACCGCTGAATGTATTTTGCTGAGGTAATCTAATCTATATCCTTTACCTGCAAAAATATCCTTACTGAGCTAAGATTTAATTTTGATTGATTTTGAGTTAGCTTAGAGAAAGCACTACAATAACAACAATTCAGTTTTGGTGTAGTCATTTTATTTTTAGTTATTGTGCACGGTATGTTAGGTTTTATTTAAAAGTTTTTTAACATAATATTGCACACTGATGTCTAATAAAGAAAAGAGACACGCTATGTTCTGTTATGGTAACTTCCAGGAGTAACCCAAGACTTAGTATTTAAACATGTTTTTCAAGGACCCACACGAATCCTGAAGATGTAAAGCAGAGAGGAAGTTATGGTACTATACCGAGATTTCCACCCGAGCAAGGAATTAACGTTTGCAGCAAGAATCATTGACTGGCACATCAATTGAAAGCAACCTATTACAAGCTCAGTTACTACTTACCCAAGGAATCTTTCGTCGCAACTTCAATCTCTTGAGGAAGTTTAACATCCGGCACAGGTTTCCTATCGTGCGGTGTGTAAGGCGTAGGGCGACTAACAGTGGTAGCTAGAAAACGAAAATTTTAACACTGATTAAAATTAGTATTTACTATCCTAAAATACATACCTTAAGTATGTGCTAAATTGTTTCGATTTTGCTTTTATTTGCCCAAACTTTAAACCCCTTTAACATTTAAAGTCGCAATTCTTGAGCTTAGCAGCCTATATCAATTCATATAGTGGTCGTTTTCATCACGCCGTTTTAACCCTTGTTTCTCCTAGAAACTGCGGGTTCGGCGATAGCGAGGAGGATGGGTAGGTTCTACTGAAGGACAGTATTTTAGGATAGTAAAAATTAATTTTAAGTGTTAAAATTTTCGTTTCCTACTACCTGCAAAATACTAACTTTCAGTATGTGCTGAATTTGTCCAATAGGCTAAGCTCAATTGCATTGCTTTACACACTTGTGGCATTTATTGTACCACCCGATTCTTCTGAAAGAAGAGAATCTTTCACTCATCTTGAATTTCATTCAGAGGTGCTTCTTCTCTTCAAGACTTTCTCTTGAAAGTTCCAGTTTCTCGCCACTGTGTGCAAACTTACTGTTGTGTTACTTTTCACCTGTGCCACTTTTCCAATGTGAAAATGGTGCACTACATTCAATGCACTGATTTTGATTAAACTGAAGTGTGTTATATCACTCTGAATCCTTTTCTCATTTCCTCTCTCATTTAGGGATACTTCCATGTGCGTCGTACACTTCTCTACCATTTAAGGAAGTTGTGCATGTTTCACTTTTTCTTTTCTCATTTTGAGAAGGTTCCATGTGTTCGTTACACTGAAGCACTGTCACTGAAGAGGTCACTGTGCGACGCGTGTAAACATTTCTCCAGTGGTTTTTCACCTGTGTGAGGCCAGTCCTTATCGACCGATCCTGCTCCCTGCTGCAATTTTTGGTTTCATTGAGGCAGCACCTCTAGAAATCTCGAAGATGGAAGGAAATAAAAGGGTTGCAATAGTTCCAGGAACATGCTGCGACTGCTTTAACAAGTGGAGTCCCTGTTCAGGAAGCGGCGAGTGCCCTCAGTACCTGAGCTCGTACCACCCTGACCAATCTTGGTGGTTAAGACCCAAGTCACAAGCTCGTAGTGATGTTGCTAGTAAGATTTCCCAACGGCTGAAGTCATGGGGATTGGAAAAGTCACTACCAAAGCGTCGACGCGTTGAGCACATACCAAAGAGACATTGTGTCATTTCCATTCCCAGAATCAGTAACTGAGTCAAGATTTCAGATACAAGGGCCTAGGCACAAGGGCCTGGTTTCAGGTTTGCTGCACTGAACACCACAAGTAAGAAGGGTCATGGACCGATCTCGTGATAATTTATTCACACCCTCTTCCCTGGATGTGACAGCCATCTCCCTTTGTCTGGCTGCAGGAGCAAGAGCTCTGAAGAGGACTGTTTCGAAGATTAATGCCGGTTCGAAGCAGAGTGAGGGGCTTATGAGGAGCAAGTTCTAGGCTTACACAGGCCAAAAGTTGTTCCCAACCTGGGAACTATGTTAAGTCCCTTGTGCCGGGTTCCCAAAGCCTACCATCAGATGAGATGCGATCTTACGGATGACTACCTATTTCCTCTTGTTCGAGAAAAGACTGAATTAAAGGCCGATGTTGTGTCAGGATTGCCGTTAAAGAAGGCATAATTGTAACATATTCTCCCGAAAGCGAAAAGGGATGGTCCTCGACGGGTTGCTTGCTTCTGAAAAACAAGTTCGTCCATGTCAATTCAGTTTCCAAAGAAAATTCTCTCTGGCAGAGAAGAAGCTTGATTGAAGCTTCGCCTTCGAAACCACCTGCATGAAAGCAAGTTCCCGGCATCATCTCCACCTGTGAAGATGAAGAATGATGGCAAATGTTCCATGGTGTCCCAGTAACCAACCTGAAGCGTCCCAGTAACAAAATGAGCTTCCGGACCTGCCGTGTAGGGAATCCGGCTTCCGAACGGAGACCGCCCACCCCTTATCGGTAAGGGGCGTGCAGAGTGGGAAGGGGTGGTCGTGGATACCCCTTAGACCCCATTCTTACACCAGGTGAAAGGCGGAAGAGGGGGATTACTTCGATCTCTTCATTGAAGATCGATCAATGTTTCCCTCATTTGACTTCTCATTTCCGTGCAGATGAACCTTATATCTTTTCCAATAACATGTAGTAGAAAAAAATCATTTCTTCCTCGGCCGATTCGAAAGTTTTCACGTTTGCTTCTATGGAAAGCCTTTCTATTTCCATAGTGCTCTTCCTAAACATCGGGTTTCGTAGGAAGAGACGAGAATCTGAGGCATTCGTATCCTCGAATGGGGGGGGGGGGGGAAGATGAGGCTTAATGGCGCCACAAGCAAAAGCAAAGAGCAGAATATAGGAATTCCCTTAGTGACCAGAATTGCAATGCTGCCTGCCTTGCAATGAAACCGATTCACTATGCTCAATTAGGCAGGGCGGAGGTCAGCTGGATTATCGCTGCCTAGTGCGACAGAAGGGGTCCGAATGCAGGCAAGCAGAAGTCCTTAAAGATTTCCTATCTTCAAAATCATTTGCATTAATCTGCAATGATGCAGGGAAAGAAAATTCATTTCGTAATTTCCTCACATGAGCTGACGCCGAATTGGTGACCAATGTGAGGATTGGAGGGTCCAGCCGGGAAAAATTTTTCCATTCGACAATAAAATTCAACAGAAAAGGGATCCACTGTAAGAAGTAGCTTAAATGGCATGCTCAAACGTTGCTCCGTGAGTAGTGGGAGGAAGCCAAACTAGATGATAGGTGAGTCACTAGGAGAAATGCCAAATTCAACCAGTGTCTGGCAACGTAATCCAAGTCCACAATGACGAAAGAACCTGAGTTTTTGAAAAGAAAACAGAAGGGCCCGAAGTAGGACCAGCCTAGGGAAGAGAGCCATTTTCCATCCCTTTGATTCTGATGCCCAGTCTGCAGTCAAGGCAGTGTATTCCGCCAACACCCAACACAATGTTTCTAAAACTGGGACAGAACGTCGCGCTAAAATTGGAAGGAGCATGGTGATGACCCTGTCGATATGCCTTCATGAGAAAAACGCAAAATAGTTTCCAATGAAAACTTTCCTCATGAAGCGAGGTCACATTATCAGAGCAATGACGACCCGTCGGTGGTTTGACTCAAGATCGGGGTCTGAAGTGTGACTAACCTTCAAGAAATTGTCTAATATTTTTATCATCATTTCCTGCAAACGACCAATATGCATGGGGGTTTGGTGAATCAGGAAAACCTTTTCTTGTTAGTTTCGACAACACGGAGTTTACGTTTAACACACAAACTCCTTCTTTGCAGCTTCCTAAATAGAAGATAAAGTATTCATGTCAACTAAGGGAATGAAGAGGAAGGACCCAGTATGGCAAAGCACCGTTGGATCGATTCTCAAGCCGGGAAGTAATCTGGGCCTTCCAAGTAAATGCCGAAATCCAAGCCACCAATCAGCTGGTCAGTGACGTGTGAACATCATCCATGAAAATTCACCAATGACGTCGAAAAAGATGGCCCTTCAATGCCATCAAACAATTCGCGTTTTGAAGATCTGAACATGCTGGAATGGTACTGCAATAACTCAGGAAAGAGTGGGTTCAAAATTGCCGTGTAGAAATACAAAGCTGGGAGGATGCTCCGATTCGAAGGCAAATTGCGTTATGCGTTGCACAAAATGCTTGTCGGTGCGATGCTGAGAACAAAAGGGAGGATGTGTGTACATGTTCCCTGTTCATGACACCATGTGTAGAAGTGTCCAGAAGTTAAGAAGTACAGAATGTATTGAGAATCTTCTATGTTCCGAGAGCAAGTGTTCGAGAAAAGAACTAACCATTACCTTCCTGACTCAAAATGGCACAATCCGCTTCATGAGGTGCGATTCTCAGTACGAGATTGAATGGCCCCAACCGAGCAATGCCGCTTGAGCGAGCAGAACAGGGGGATGGGGGAGGACGGACTCATTACAACTCGAAAAGAAAGCATCACACAAGACGCATAGGAAAACAGATTTACTCATGGCATAACCCGATCCGCAGGCAAGAACCATCTGGCCACAATGAGAGTAAAGAAGCTGACATGACATTGTACAATTGTAAAATTGGTCAACTTCGTTTTCAAGTCTTAGACAATTGTCGATGTCTTTTAGAAGTTGAAAACACGAAATTTTTATTCAACTCAAAGTGATGATCTGAGTTTTCATATGCATTAAGTGAAGGCCCCAACCCAGGCATGCAGCCGGCGTGAGGCCAGGGGCATTCGGTTTGGGGGGGGGGGGGCGAGAAAACCCACTTGAAAAGAAAGTGCCCGGCAAAGACGTTCGCAAAAACCAATTCACCTCAAATCACGATCAATACTCACGAAAGATCGATGAGATATCACATGCAAACATGCATTGTAACTTCAGTCAACCTCTGCTTTCAAGCCACGACAAATTTCAACATTTCATGAGGTGGAAAACATGAAATTATTATCCAACTCAAGAGTGATAAAGAACATTTTGCCGGCCCCAAGTCAGGCCGGCTAAAAATGGTTTCTTTTTGCCTAAACCATACTTAACCTGTTAATTTAGGAGGTTTCTTCGTCTGCGCAGCCGCCTGCTTATATGCCCTACTGCGCCTGCGCGGCGCAGTCCTCCCTTATAAAAGCGAGAGTGTGGATGCTTCCAGCATTTATTTTCCTCTCAATGTGTCAGTCGATGACTCGAGAGGGGAGGAAGGGCGGGATAAGGTTAAGTATGTTTTAGGCAAAAAGAAACCATTTTTAGCCGGCCTGACTGGGGCTGGTAAAATGTTCTTTCTTATTTGCAAAAACATTAACCTGTTAATTTAGCATTAACGGGAGACCTCATCAAAGACTGGTGACGGGCGCCCTGGGCTGCAAGCAGGCCTCATTTTCCCCCAAAGAAAATTACATGTAAATTTTCCCACTTTATTCAGAACTGGAGAAACAGGAATTTGGCTCTCTTTCGGGGGGATTGGTGGCCCTGAAAAAAAGCGTTGTTATATTTAGGATCTTCTAGTGGTTGGCTTGCTTCCTTCAAGGATGGATTGCTTCTGCTTTGTTCAAGTGCGTAAGGGGGCTTGACCACGGTTCTGGCTGCGACAATAGGTCCCAGCCTGTGTAGTCCTTGTTCGTCTCTCACCATGTCTCTTAGGTAGTGGGAGGTGAAAGTTGATTGGTGATGCCAGGATGCTGCTGCTAGGATCTATTCAATTGGAGTGGCGTTGTGGTGGGCCCATGATGTGGAGATTGCTCTTACTTCATGTGCCGTGACTCTCATGCTCTTGCTCGTGGTCTGTTTACCGTAGGCTGCTTCGATTGTCTTTTTTATTCAGCGAGACACCATTGGGGCGGAGGTTTCACCTACTCGGAAGTCGACTGGAAGTGTAGCGGCGCTTACAGGATCTTGAGGTGCCAACTGTCTATAGCACCGACATCTGGCATACTTGTAGTTAACGTAGATTAAATCATAAATGGCGGTTTTTACTTTGGTGTGAAAACAGCATAGCGTGTCTACTGCACGGTTAGGAGAAGAGCGTCGACGTTCTAACTAACTCTTTATGACCTATCTATCACGGTTCACTGCCACCACGATGGGTAGTTAATTTAATTGCCTACTTCGGAGTTAGAATAAAAATTGGTTTGTAATTAAAATAACCCTTGCAAATTAAATCGGACTCGAAGTCAAAATTTGTTGTTCAAAACAACTTTCTTTTCTGTTTTAATAAAACATGACTAGATTTTTACACACGGAGTAACTAGTTGGTTACGAAATAAACACGGGGCTTTACAATTAAAAGCACGAGATTTACAAATAAATCGACAAAATGAACAATTCAAGTTCACAACAAAATTTGGACTAGAAAAAAGTCGGTTTGAGTACTAAAAATTTAGAAATTCTGTTCTAAAGATTAATTTCAATTAAACTAAACTAGTTACCCTTTGAACCACTACCTTGCCCGGCATGGCAACCTTCGGACTGGACATCTCTGCTCCGACCGCCGTAGTGACCTCTAGCCTCCGAGTCCTTGAGCTATGCCAACGAAATTCTCTCAGCTTGGTTTTATAGCTGCTGCCTGGCAGCAGGTAGGAGGGAAACCGCGGTCCTGTAGGAGAGCGACGGAGGGGGGGGGGGGGTGGGGGAGGGGGGTCGCTTGGGAGGAGGAGTGATTGACCAAAACCGGCCAGGCTGACACTACCGGAAGTAGGTATGGCAGCGCGGACGGGCAGGGTAGCCTTGCACTCTGATTGGAAGGAGCTTGGATGGCAAAGGGAATTGCCGACTTTGGGTGTTTTTAGAAGCCTTGGCTTGAGTAGTGCATTGAGTTAAACTCATAACAACGTGAAAATAGGCCTATACATTTTTTATAAAAACTACAATGTTATGCATTGCAACTATTGAAGTTTGATGCTCAAATTTAAAATAAACTGTTATTAATTGAAGGCAAAGGCTTTGTTGTGCATTCGGAATTGAGATCACTATGGTCGGAGCCCTGAAATAAAAATACAAGATACACACTGAAAATGTCCGGTAAAATAATCGTAGTTGTGTTGCCATTTTGAACAAGGTAGAGTTCATGAGAAAAGGTTATGTTAAATAATGCTTTTATAAAAGCCTAGGCAAAAGATTAAATAAACCAGCTTGTGTTTTAAAATGCTATAATGCATAAAATTTTAAATGTATTATCACAGCCGCAAAAATACCGTAGTTGTAGTCAAAGTTTTCATAGTTGCTAAAATCGTCACCTTAGTAAAATAAAAACATTGAAGACTTATAAAACATGTAAACTAGCACAGCACTAAGCTAGTCGGCTTTATGCCTAGAAATAAATTCGAGAAATACAAATAAATATTTACATGTTTGTAGAAAATGGCGACGGAGATTGTGTGCGTCGGTGCTCAGTTTGAGCACTTTTTCAAATGAGGCTGTAGACCAAAGTATGGTGAAATTTCAAGTTCTGTTTTCACAGGATGTTAGATAAAGTTCAGGTTTATTAAGAGCTGCAAATTAGAGTCGATGAACTCCATTTTCCAGGGAGATATGAATTTTTAAACTTGGAAGTGAAAAATAGGCCTAACGCTTTTTGGCGCTAAGAAAAAAAAAAGGTGTCCCCGAGTTGTTGATGGTTGGTGTCGGGTCTCCTAACCAATCGACAGGATTTTTAGGCCTCATGCCTTTACAGAAGGACGTGTTGGTTTCGTCCTTTGCGAATGTTTTTGTGCTGTGTTCGGGCTAGGTCGAAGCCAAGTGCTCTGACCTTGTTCAATCCAGGTTCGTCACCTACGATATTGGAAAAGGCCGGAAAGGTTATTGGCTTCGATGGTTCAGAAGGTTTTCGCTTTTTAGCTCTGAAGGTAGCTCTTGGGTGTAGTGTGACAAAAGAGAAATTTGGTTCAAAAATACAGTATGCTGGGTCGGCCGAGAGGGCTTGGATTTCGGAACAACGTAGGCTGGCTGCCAGCGTTACTAGGAAGACAGTTTTGCGAGTCATAAGGTGGAGAGAACTGTCTTGCATCAGTTCATATGGTTCTTCCATGAGGGGTTGAAGAACAAGAGAAAGGTCCCAGTCGGTGACGGTACTTCTGGTTGGTGGACGTTCATTTTCGAAGGATCAGAGTAGAGCCGAGATGGGGTAGTCGTCAAGCAGTTGGGACTTGTTTGTCACTTTGAACACTGAATTTAATGCAGAGCCGTAAACAAGGATTGTTGATCCTTTTAATTTGTCGATGTTAAATAGATCACTGAAGAACTTTAGGAGATCTGGAAGGGGGGGGGTCCATTGGATTAGTTTTCCTTGTGATACACCAATGAATCCATTTTGACCATTTTGGGTGTAATTTCGACCCTTTCTGTTGCGATAGAAGAGGCAGACTTCTTAGGAGAGGCAGACTTCTTGGAGAGTCTACTACTAGGTCTAGGAGGAGTGGGAACCACGCTGCTGATGGCCAAAGAGAGGCTATAGTAGGAAGAGGCTCTGGCTTTCTTCTATTTTCTGAAGAACCTGCGGTAGCAGTTTGAACGGAGGGAATACGTATGCATACAGGTTGTGCCATGGAAAAGTCGGGGCATCTACTGCCATTGCTTATCGGGCTGATGTAGAGGGGAAGTCTGGCATTGTGCTTCGTGGCAAATAGGTCTAGCATCGGCGTGTCCCAGATGTTGAAGAGATATTCGCAGATGGATTTCTTGAGGCTCCATTCGCCCGGGATGTGAAGGGGTAGGAGTGTGATGTTGTTCGGGAAGCACAGATTGAAAATTTCCGAGGTTATTACATGCAGGGATTGAGATTTTGTTCCTCCTTCCTTGCGAATGTAAGGTAGGGCTGTCGTGTTGTCAGCTTGGACCTGGATCACTTGATTTTGGACGAGAGGTAAGAAGTGGCGAAGGGCAAGCAGGATTGCCCGAAGTTCGAGGACGTTGATGTGGTCCTTGCAGGGTGTTGGCCAAAGGCCAGAGATTTCATGGTTGTTCAGGTGTGCTCCCCAGCCGTCCTTTGATGCGTCTGTGAAGATGAGTTGATCGGATGAAGGTTCGTGAAGGGGTAACGTCTTCGTGAGGTTTGTGATGTCCGACCACTATAGGAGAGTTTCGAACGGGAAGTCTGTTTCGAATGGTCTCAGTTTGTCTGGTTGATTGATCAGTTGTCTATTCGGTGCTGGTGAAGGGGCCTAACCATCCATCGGCCATAAGGGACGAGGTTTTCCATTGTGTCCAATTTCCCGAGGAGAGAAACTTGTTTGTTTGCGAAAGAGACGAATGTGAAGAAGGTCTTGGATTCGTTCCAATAAGGGAGAGATTCCTGCCGATAGAAGATTAAACTCTGCTCCGAGGAACATGAAGGATTGTGCTGGGGTAAGACAAGACTTTGCATAATTCACCCTGAACCCCAGTTGGTTTAGCAAAGAGATTGTCTTGTCCCTGTCGAGTTCGAGCTTTCGTGGGTCTGGGTTGTTGAGTGCCCAGTCGTCCAGGTAGGCACTAGCTTGAATTTGCTGTTGGTGAAGGTTTGCCAGAATTGGTTTCAAGATTAAACTGAAACTTCTTGGTGCTGCATTTAGTCCGAAGGGAGGACAGCGGTAGACCTTTCGGTGGTAAATGAAGCGAAAGAGGTGGGTTATTGCCGGGTGAAGGGGGACGTGGAGGTAGGCACGAGACAGTCCAGTCAATTGAGACAGTCCAGTCTTTTGTTTGAATGAAAGACGAATTGATTCGAGGGTCTCCATCTTGAAGTGGTCGTTGTGAATGTATTTTTTGAATGGTTTTATGTAGAAAATTAGACGGGAGCCTCCTGACTTCTTTGGGCGGGTGAAGATGGAGCTGTAGAAGCCTGGACCCGGATTGCGGCATTCCTTGATGGCGTCCTTGCAAAGGAGTTCCGAGACTTCGAACGAAAGGGATTCTGAGGTCGGCGGGGCAAAGTCCAAAGGCGGGGAAGATTTCAGTGGTGGTGGAGCGAGAAGAGTCGGGCAAAAGCCATGTTTTATAATTTAAAGTGTTTCCGAATTGCGAGTGAGGTTTTGCCATGCGGGAAAAAGGAGGCGAACTCTTGCCGCGACCGGAAGGCAGGAGAGGTGAAAGGTGTCATTGTTGGTTCTTGCGAAAGGAGCTCCTACCCCCTAGTGACGAGTGGCGGCTTCGTCTATCGTGAGTTGCGGCTCGTTTGTGCTGGTTGCATTGGCCGGAACGGGAACGCGGAGGGTCGGGCCGAAAGGGCTGTTGGTTTCTCGGCTGAGAGGGGTTTTCATTCGTGCGGTTTGAGGATGTGGAGGGCATGGGTTTGTTCCAGTTCTCTGTCGGCAGGCGGAGAATGGGTTGCCTCTTCCTGTGAAAGGGGCGGTTTGCCGAAGGGTTGTGTCTGAGGTTTAGGCTCCCTAGAGATGTCCAGGTGAGGGGCGAGAGTTGGAATCAGACCCCGGAATAGGGTGTCGGACTTGAAACGGTGGATGCTACTACAGGAGATGCTTGTAACATCTACCAACATCTGGTATACAGTTGCGGAGGTTTAAAATACTTTGGCTGCGATGTTAGACTTATTTTCAACTAACATAGCTCGCTCTGTAGCCGTTTGAGGAATAGAGCGTCAGAAGCCTAGGCTAATAAGTTTTAAAGTAAATTAAATACTGGTATCACTGCCACCATGGTGGGGCTTAAGTTACTAGCTACTGGAGTCTAAAATTAGTTTATTTTAACTCTAGCTAATAATCGGGAAACTCAGGTCAAGTAAAAAAAACTCTTGGTTTTTATAACATTATGCAAAATATAAACAGTTACATTTAGTTTCAAGTTTAAAACAAGTTCACAGTTTAAATCTTATTTTAAAATAAAAATAAAATATCAAAGAATTACATGAATTGGTTTTCGTTCAAAGCAAACACTTGTTGTTTACAGTAAAATAATTTCGAATAGAAATTAGGGTTTGTTCAATCCAGAACTCTAAATTATTACTGCGTCCACTTATAATAAAATAGTCAAATCAAATCACTTTCCAAGTTTCAAGCAACATTAGGGTTCCACCGTAGAAGTACAAGCTTCAGTAGCGATTTCAATAAAACTTCAGTGAAGTAAGGTTTAAATTAAAAGTCCATTTAAAATAAACTGAAAGTAGGTTTTTAGGAAGGGATCCTTCAACCCTTAAGTTTATAGAGAGACTAGATTCTAAAAGGCCGAAAACCTACGTCCATATAAATTTCTAGGGATGGGTCGGTTTCATTTTTTGGACTTCGGTTTCGGTTTTTACGCTCACAAAACCGCTGTTTCGGTTTCGGTATCGGTTTTTGCCACCATCCACCCCAATCAGCCATTTCTAGTTTTTTTTCTTGTATCAGTACTATTACTAGCTTTTAACTCCTGCTTTCACTTTCAGCAGCGTCATAGACCATGGTCCTAGCTGTGGCATCATTTTCCTCTACTATTTTCTTTTTAATGATTAGGAGCTTTGCTGTCATTTATACGTAGAAAATGATAATTATTAAAAAAAAAAATTAGAAAAACAAATCAATTTTTGATTTTTCGAACACCGCACGAAAAACCGACAAAATCCAAATCGGTTTCGGTTTTGGTTTTCAGTAAAAACCGAAAATTCGGTTTCGGTTACCGACTCATCCCTATAAATTTCAAAGTTAACAGTCAAATTTAAATTTAAAGTTCCTATTTAATTTAAAATGAGAGCCTAAAGAAAATACGTTTAAAGTTTAAACTAGCCTATTTTGAAAACTGCTACCTTTGCCCAGCCTGGCAACATGCGGCTAGAAGACTTCTCCATCTCCCCAACTGACAATAGTGACTGTTGGCTTTGTCATGAGCTATGTTAAGGATCGTCTCGGGGGTCCGAGTATTTATGGGTTTCGGAAGCGTGGCCGTCCACGATGACTACGCGATTTGGCGGCAAGAGAAATTTCAGTCTGAGAGGCAGATTTGTACTAAAGCCAAGTCGTGTAGACTCAGCTATTAGGAGCTTTGGTTCGGTTCTCATTACGCTGTGGAGTGGGGGGGGGGGGCTCCCGGATTGGTTAGAGGGCCTGACCCCTGAATGGCTGGATTTTGAGCCGTTTGGTGCGAGTTGATTCGGGAGGGCTTGATGGAATTGATGGATACGGATTTCAAGATTGTAGATTGTTTTTGACCATAACTATTTTAGTTCTCAACTGATTAATAGAAGGATGGTCTTGAATTAAAGCCAGGATAAACAGCGATGTTATGCATCAGTACTATTGAAGGAGGAAAGCCATTTTAATCATAGAAAGTCACTGGATGGTTGGAGTGGAGGTCAAAAATCTTAAAAATAAAAATTAGGAACATCAATTTTTTTTTTCCATGTCAGGCCAACTAAGGTAGCTAAATTTTAATAAAAAAGTTTGAGTAAATATGCTAGAATAATCAGAATATAGGTTTATACAGGGTGGGGCAGAAAGGACGGAACACCCTTGGCAATCAAAGATGGTTAATGTTAGGATAATGAAACTTTGCATGGTATGTAGGCGAATGGGGAACCAACTAACCATGAATCGATCACTGACCTTGATGCATATTTTCAAGGTCATCGCGATGCAAACCTTTTAACTATGCTTCGTAGAACCCCAGTGTAAATTAGAAACTTGTAGACAGTGTCAAGGCATGGCCAATGCAAAAAAAAAACAGAACGAAATTCGATACGTTAGTTTAGGAGTTACGGGCATTACAAGAATCATTCTGTTGTGCTGGCCGAGTGGCTTTCCTGCCAAACAGTTCTATCAGGCTCTTTCGTACACCATGCATTGTATTGGTAGGTAATGGTGTTGTCAGCATACGCAAATTGGCATAATTCATTAACCGTGATCAGCTCTGAAACAAAATCAGAAATGTTAACCAGAGGGAGGAATAACATTAGTTTCATTTCTAGACGACCACAGTGACTAAACTATGCCAACTTGCATAAGATGATGTAGTTTGCAGCACCATTCTGTTTATACATGTAATGTAGCAGGTTGTGTTGAGCTAGTGTCGAGTCATCAGTGTGTCAGTTGCTGTTTGTTTCCAAGCATGCTTCATGTACTTTGAGGACCACTGGACTTAATTTTACACTCACTGTTTGGCAGGAAAGCCACTCGGTCAGCACAACAAAATAAAGCTTGCAATTTCTGTAACTCCTAAACTAGCGTACCGAATTTCGTTCCGTTTTTTGCAATGGCCATGCCTTGCCAACGTCTACAAGTTTCTAATTTAAACTGGAGTTGTACGAAGCATAGTTAAAAAGTTAGCATCACGATGACCTTGAAAATATGCGTCAAGGTCAGTGATCGATTCATGGTTAGTTGGCCTCCCTTTCGCCTACATACCATGCAAAGTTTTATTATCCTAACATTAACCATCTTTAATTGCCAAGGGTGTTCCGTCCTTTCTGCTCCACCCTGTATACAACCAGCTAACGCTAGAACGCATTTTAATTTAAAAGAGACGCTACTTAGAAGCTGTCCGGTGGAGTGGAAATTCGGCAAAACCCTGAATTAATTGCGCATTTTAAAACACAGTATTGACGGATTCAAACAACAAAATTGAACAAGCAATTACATATATGTGGGGCAGAACGTCCCCTTAGCACAAACTAAGCTGGTCGGCTTTATGCCTCATAAAAAAATGTTTATTACACGTTTGCAGTTGTCCAAAGGTAGACAGGAAGTGGCGTCCGGTAGCGGTGATTTTTACCGGAGACGTTTTTGATCTTTTAAAAATAATGGCTGCAGCAATTGCAGTTCTGTTTTCACAAAGTTGAAGAGAAAAACATAAACTTGAGTTTAGTGAAAACTGCAGTCGAATTGGTCCATTGGTTGAAGAGTGAGAGAAGAAACAGTGTCTGTTTTTAGTAGATTAGGCCTACTGGCCGCTGCGGCTTTGAAGTCAAAGTCCGGGGATGATGTGCATTCAATAAAAAACCCCAAGGTTTTTGATTTTTGGTGTTTGGGTCTCCTTACCAATCAATATTGAGCTTAACTCCTTTAGAGACTCTTGGATTGGTTGAGTGCGGAGCCGGTGCCGAGTGGAGACGTTCAAGTTGTTGGCAGAGGAAAGGGCTATTTCCCGGAGAAGGGGGGTGTTGTTGCGCAGGGCCCTGGTTGCCCAGTTTAGAGAATGATAGGTGGCAAAACGTGCTTTTTGAAAGAGTTGTGAAATGAGCGATGAAAGGTTGCAAATCTCTTCAAAGCTGGCGTCAGAGGAAAGCTTTTCACACAGAGCATAAACGGCGGTGTTCAGGACGTCGGCCTGGGAGGCCGCTCGTAGGCTAAGGCGAAGGCATTTGTCATTATTTTTTTTTGAATACCGAAAAATCGGTCGATTCAGCATTTCTACTTTGGTTCAAGTTCATGACTTATACTCACAGTTTGATCACGCAAAACCAAAAGTCGAAGATCTTCAAAGGTTTTCCCCTCGAAACTTGCGAATTTTCGACAACCTTTGCTGGTTGTCTTAACTGCCTGACAAAGACAACCAGGTTGTCGAAAATT
>JAHWFP010141178.1:40209-78112 GCA_023313725.1 Lithobius niger | reverse complement strand
ACGTGTGAGACGAGCAGCAGTAGACAACAATAGGTGACTTGATTTTCGCTCGAGACGTGGGGTCAGCCACGGTCGAGACAACAGCAAGAGGAGCAAACACTTTCCGTCTTGGTTCACCCCTTCGGTTGTTGGCTCTCCACACGAATGAGGCCCTGACTCTTGACGTAGTTGTTTCCTTTAAAACTTGAGACAACTTCGAGTAATGAAGTTTGGTCGCAAATACGATCGTGGTGAAAACACTTGGGGCAGTGTTCAAGCCGAATGGCAATCAGCAGAATTCGTAGACTTGGTCGAATTGTTTCCAGCGATTCCATATTGAAGTGATGTAAATAACCTTGGCCTGGGTTATAGCGTTGGATGATTGTCTCTTTCGCGACAAGGAGTGCGATCTAGATTCGGTGCAAGACAGCCAATCCGGGACCAGGATTGGGAACGGAAGGGCAGGATGTCAAAACGAGGCTTGAGCTTTCGAGCCAAATCGCAGAGGAGCTGCTTTCGCGACAAGAAGCGTTGCTGGGGAATGTTATGTCACGAAAGGTTGTGGAAGAACGCAAGAGTTCCGTGGCGATGGAATGTTCCCGTTGAAAGGCAGTGGTGACGTAGGTCATTGAAAAGCAGTGAAAACAGCAATGACGAAGATGCGTTCAGTGAGGCGTCGTATCTCGTGTTTGAACTGCATGGAGGCAAAGAGAGATCGCTGTTGCTGTAAAAAGAACTCGGCGTGGGTGGCCCGGAAGAGAAGAAGCGTCAGCTTCAGTGTCGTGAAAAGGGCGATGTGTTGCTGTGATTAGTGGTATGGAGACGCCAGCGTTCAGCGGTGGTTGAGCCGGAGCGTGGGGGTGTGGCTTGATTTACGGCCGGGGTGAGATGCAGGCGGGTCCCCGGGAGTGGACGGCTTTGCAACATCTTGTGTCGTGAAAGCAGTTGTCGTGAAGCAGTTGTCGCGAAAGCAAGTGTCGCGAAGGCAGGTGTGGTGAAAGCAAGTGTCGTGAAGGGGGAAGGTGCCAAACGCCTACGTTTATTTAGCTCCAGGTGGAGGGGCGGACAGGTGGCGTTTGCGGCCGTCTTGACTTGTGGTCGAAGCGACGTAGTCTTGAGTGTCGGTGCGTTTCATCTATGAGGTGCAAGATGGCAGAGGCAAGGGTTGCGTTCGGGAGCAGGCGGCCAGCTGGCTGACACCGGTGGGCATTGTCGTTGCCAGACAGGAAACGAAGGAAGTTGTCGCGAAGGGGCGACACTGACAACCGACCGAAACATACCGACGGCGCCAAGCGGTCGTCCCAGCCGAAGAGAGTGGGTCGTTCCCGGGAGACAACGGGAGGGAGCCACGATGACTTCTTTTCCAGCGATGAAGGCTGTCATGGAGGTCTGTTGGTCTATGGAGTTGCAAGATTTCGTCATTTGCGACATAGGTGTTCAGGTCTGGCTCTGTCGCGTGGTGGACATGACAGTCAGATGCCCGTTCTGGAGTTGTAAAAACGTCTTGTAGCTTCCTTTTCGCTTCCCGGAAAAGGGGCCTTGGCTTGCCGGAGGTATTCCTCGAGGGCTGCAAGGTCAGGCGGTGGGTGAGGCAGGCAGCCGAAACGTGGGGGAGTGTTGCAGCATCCTGTGTCGCGAAAGTAGTTGTCGCGAAGTAGGAGTCGTGGCGAACAAGGTGCAGACAAGTGGCATTTGTGGCTGTCTTGGCTTGTAGTCGAAGCGACCCAGTGTTGAGTGTCGGCGCATTTCATGGGTGAAGTGGAAGACGGCCGAGGCAAGGATTGTGATCCTGCGTGGAAGTGGGTTGTACCCGGGACACAACTTGGGGGGGGGGGGCACGATGACTTTGTGTCCCACGAAGGAAGATGTTGCGAAGGGGTGACATGGCCAACCAGCCGAGTGATGCGGCCGGGCCTAGTGGTCGTCCCAGCCGACGAAAGTGGGTCGATCCTGGGAGGGAGCAACAACGACTTCTTTTCCCACGATAAAGGAAGAGGCGAAAAGATGTCGCGAAAGCGAAAATTCCAATTCCAGAGACCGACGGAACGAAGTGAACCGTGGAGGAAAATGAATGGCGACATCGGCCATGATGGCGCTTTATATACAGGAGGACTGCGTCGCGCAGACGCAGTGGGAGCATGCAAACAGGCGGATACACACAACCGAAAAAACCTCCAGAGATCATTCCATTGAGGACAATGTAATGCTAAAATTATCAGATTAAGTATGTTTGGCAAATAAGAAACATGTTTCTCCTATACGAATAAAAAAAAATCTTCCTCTAGACACATACCCGGCTCACCCTCATCTCGCTCGAATGGTATCGGCCGCAAATCTGACTGCAGCAAAGTGACGACAGAAAGTTTGCATAAACTAACACAGCTTATTCGACCAATTTTGTTTTTCATTTTAATAGTTACAGACCGTACGATAAATTAGTTATACAGGGTGTCAGAAAAGTCATGGTCATACCTTACATGGTATGTAGTACTCATCTAGACGAACAAAAAAGTCCATATAAACATAGGTCCGGAATCGAACTTTGTCCCACAAAAACACATGCATTTTCAGCCAACATTCAGGGTCAGCGAGCTAAATTCAGAAACATACAAAACAATGTCTCTTAAAGACAAGTGAAATATCCCTAGCCTGGAAATAAGCGGTGGTGTTTATCCCCTTTACCTCAAAGCGGTAGAAGCGTCTTCTTAGTATTTTGTAAGAAAGCCAGTTCACACAACAAGACACTGCGCTCTTTTGGGATTCACTCTACTACATTCAGCATGCCACACCATGCTGGCACCCGCTGGAGGCTTAAAAATAAGTAATGTCTAAGCAATGGGAAATGCTGAGTACGTGCCCCGCAAGAGACGAATTTAGTTGTGTTTAGTCACAGAGGCCAATAACTTGACCAGAGAAGCGTGCAGCACGAAAGACCAGCACCACCAACTCGCTTGCTCGCTCGCTGCTGCTCCCGCCACCTGCTCTCAGATCAAGTGACTGGCCCCTGTGTGTAAAGTCAGTGGTGTGAAGACATATCCAGCCATGATCCATTCGTGATAAGTCACTAGTTTCTTTTCCTGAGAAACCTACAAAACGAAAACTCGCTGCAAACAAAATTATGGGAACGTAAGGAAGTATTGGTTGAATCCTGAAAAGATGCAGGGCGATTCTCCACGACATCACAACAGATGTTCAATGTGGCCGCTATTTGCCTGGATACATGCCTCCGCTCTTCTGCTAAGGGATGCACGGATTCTCTCGCATAGTCCTTGGTTTTGCCTCACTTGCTGAAATGCAGCTTCAACTTGTTGCCGCAGTTGTGCCTCGGTTTCAATGTTTCTTGAATACACGAGTCCCTTCACGTAGCCCCACATGCAAAAGTCCAATGGGTTAAGGTCTGGTGATCGGGGAGGCCATGGACGTGGTCCGCCTCGGCCATTCCATCTCTCTCTAAACAGTTCATTAAGGTGTTGCCTGACCGCAAGCTGGAAGTGCGTTGGTGCCCCATCGTGCATGAGCCACTTCATCTGACGTGTCATGAGTGGGACATTTTCGAGTAAGCCAGGTAGGTCATCTCGCAGGAAGGTGAGGTATGAATCCCAGCAAGCCTGTTGGGTAAAACATGCGGCCCTATGAGAACATCCCCTACGATACCAGCCCACACTTTGATGGAGAACCGACGCTGATGCTGTGATTGCAGGATCGCGTGAGATTTCCACCAGCCCAAACATGGGTGTTATGGAAGTTGACAATTCCATCACGGGTAAATCCAGCTTCATCAGTAAATAACACATTATGCAGGAAGAGAGGGTTAGCAGTGCAATGCTGATGCAGCCACTGGCAGAATTCAGCCCGTGCCGGATAGTCGTTTTCGTCTAGGGCTTGCACTCCCTGCAGGTGGTAAGGATGCATCAATTGTTCATGGAGGATTCTCCAGACATCATAGTTTACATTTTCTGCTGCGGCAATCCGCCGTGTGCTCGTTCCCGGGTCCTCGTCAACTCTCTGTAGCGCTCGCTCTTCCAGTTCAGGAGTTCGGACCGTTCTTGGTCTTCCCTCTCGTGGAGCGACCTCGAATGAGCCACGTTCACACAGACGTGAGTGGATCCTTGTAAACATACACGGTCTGGATGCCTTCTGTTTGGATAGGTCTCAGCGTACAACCGTTCAGCTTCCGCTGCGCTCCCATTGGCCCGACCATACATGAAATGCATGTCGGCCATCTCTTGATTGGTATGGTTAACAGCCATTGTGCTCTGGCAATACATACAAACACATAACCAGACACTGTAATTGTGAGATGTACTTGTGCTCAACACATGGGCAATGTCTGGGCACAGCTGCTCATGAAGTAAGGATTTTTCACTTGTCTTTAGAGACATTGTTCTTTATGTTTCTGAATTTAGCTCGCTACCCCTGAACGTTGGCTGAAAATGCGTGTTTTGTGGGACAAAGGTCACTGGATCTTGGAAACCGGTCGATTCCGGACCTATGTTTATATGGACTTTTTTTGTTCGTCTGGATGAATACTACATACCGTGTAAGTTATGACCACGACTTTCCTGACACCCTGTGACAAACTATGGAATTTATGACCCGATGGGCGATATCCCTCACATGGCCAATCCGCTCGACCTACGTCGCAATGACGTCTCGGCTTCGCCTCGAACGTCATCTTGACGTAGTTCTCGCGGAGTGGCCATGTTCGGGTATCGCCCATCAATCCGCTCGAGCTACGTCGCAATGACGTCTCGGCTTCGCCTCGAACGTCATCTTGACGTAGTTCTCGCGGATTGGCCATGTTCGGGTATCGCCCATCAAGTGATAAATCCCATACAGTTCGACAGGGGTACTATAACTATTACTTATAGAACTCATTTGCACAGTAGTGGAGTTGAGCCAACACACAATTTTAAAAAAAGGAGTGATATATCAAAAAACCAACACTGATAAAAGGGGGCGCCAAGTTCAGAATGGTTCGGCCCTTCAAAGGAGTGACATCAACACACCAAAACATTCGCCAACTTAATCGCACCGAGTACTTCGGACGTTAAATGAAAACTTGAACATTGCTACCAAAAGTAGCAATGTTCTAGTTTTCAGTTAACCTTCGAACTATTAAGCGGTGCAATTTAACTTGGCGAATGTTTTGGTGTTGATATCATTCCTTTGAAGGGTCGAACCATTTGGAATTTGGGGCCCCTTTTACCAGTTTTGGTTTTTGATACGATATGTATTACTTAAAACGGCCCTCATTGCATACAGAGGCAGTGCTATCATGAGTGCCCTGTAGTCATGGACCTAGCTAGGGTTGAGTATGCAATTCGATGTACCCTAAATTTAGTTTTTGATTTGTGTTCGTGGTACGTTAAGCATTGAAAATTCACTTTTCACATAACTGGGTGCATGGTCATTTAGCCGCCATATTGGTTTCCAAAATGGCTGCCAGCGGAGAACAAAAACGGGCATTACTTTGCTTTTACACCACCTAGAACAAAATTTTTTTTTTTCAAAACTATGTTTTGTTGCTCAAGGAACCCCAATTTCGTACTGAGATAGATTTCAAACAATTAGTATAGCCGTGGTGATAACTAGCAGCTCGTGTAAACTGCCGTATTGATTTAAAGGAGTCCGTATTGCAGAATAGAACAGTGATTCCACCTTGCTGCTGAAAATAAGTATGGTGCGCACACGTATGATTTCTTTCACATTGATGTAAAAAGAAGCTGCAAAATAAATCCTTTAACAATCTATTTTAATCTCAAAGTAAGTACTACACCATTAAAAGGAAATTAAAAAGTAAGAGCAACTACAATTATTTCAAACATCTCAAATCTTCAGTGTAAATTTATAGCAACTAATTCGTTGGATTGCTGCAAGAAGGAATTACTTGAGACTTACGAAAGTCGCTACAATCAATGTTAACAATACAAGTAGTGCACATATTCTCTCATGCACACTGTTAAGCATGTACACGGAGAAGGGAATTCTGGTGGTAGAGGAGTTTGTCATTAATGTTGGGAGCAATACTGCCTCACTGCGTTTATCAGTGAATGTGACAGCACATTGTGTCTGAAGTTGAACAAAACTTTGTAGCATTTGTGATGATATTGGAAATATCGACGTTTATCATACGTGTTTAGCTTACTTTCAAGAGAAGTAGCGAAGAACCTTTCCGCCTTTTTGCTTTTAGCTTCTGCGAGTTGTACTAGATCAAACCCATCAAGAAGATCTGAAAAGGCGTCTTTTTCTAGGACATTCAGTACTGTATGCTTGGTTCCAACTATACTAGTGCAATCGCAACCACTAAATGCATGCATTGCAGGAAGTTTATTTACTGCTTTGCTGAGTATTTTGGTGGCCAGGTCATGCAAAGGTACACTACAACCATAGTCGATGTACCTTGTCCACACAGCATCCACAGTTGTTAACACAACATTCACAGTTTTTTGTAGTCCAGCATTCCTCCAGGAGTTTTAAAATGATATATGAGGCATCCAAACACATCAGTGTCTGGTGAGACAACAAGAACCCTTGGGGAAGCAGCACTAGTGGTTACAATGTGTTGTATATGCAGAAGTAATCGGCCATCAGCTTCTTCACTACTGCATTGTAGGTTTGAAACGTGCTCTACAGTTGAAGACTGCTGAAATTGGCATTTTGGCAGAATAACTTTGTAGACTTTCATAACACTTAATGCTACACTCGTGATATACATCAAACAGAATATCCATGCGTGCACAGTTAGCTGATATACGACGAAATTTTTTGTATATTTTTTGTAAATGTTCACATATCTGTCCAAATGTTGCAAGCTTCAAGGTCTTCACGGGACTTTCCTAATAAGAGCAATGAAGTCAATCACAACAGATTCCGTAGGAATAGCAGGTGGAGAACCAATCTCGTTGTCTGCGAGAACGTTTTAGTCTTTTTCCATTTCCTACATTAGATCAGACTTCAGCGATTTTATCAAGCAGCCGTCAGTTGTCAAACAAAATGCCATTGGCATTAGCTTGAATGTGAGCAGGTAAAGAATAATGTAACCTCTTGACCTTACAATATCTATTATGCTCAATACATTGCTGATTTCCTGTTGAATGTCCCCTTTCAAGTGTTTCACACCCTTTTTGCTTTTCTGATTCTTCTTTACTGGATTCGTGAGGACTTTGGTTTTACTATCAAAGCACTCCTTGGTAAATTCCAGGAAAACTCCATGGCAAGCATCCACGCACTTTAGTATTTCGTTATCTTCACTATCCATTAGTTTTCCTGTAACTAGATTTAGCAGTCTTGCGTCAATTCCTTCTTTTACGCAAAAAGAATCACCACTGTCAACAATGTACTGTTGCATTTCTGTTATGCATTCTTCCTCAGTCGTGGCTTCCACCCTCACCATCCTCTACCAGACCACATACTTCACAAAGAACTTGAATTATTTGTGCTTTCTTGTGTCTAACTAGGTCATGTTGTGCCATAGCCTCTTTTCTTCTTGTGATGCTATTATACCTCCATGTTCTTTCGCAACTTTGTTGAAGTTTTGCTCAAAAGCCTGATCGATGGCAACTCAACTGAATCTCCATGAGGTGTTCTTCACAACATACCCGCATCATTTATGTGAATTCTACATGAATACTTGGAAAAGTCTGTAGAAGAAGCAAGCAATCCAATAGGAAAACGGTAGCCCATCTTGCAGTTGTAACTCTTTAGCTACTCTAAATGCCCTCATCACACCACAATGGCCCGCAGGTTGGACCAACTTAGGCAAAAGCATTTTGAAAGTTAACCGTGGTCGTGTTCATTGCATCAAATTGGGTTGCTGGATATCTGTATTAAAGCAGTAATTGTCAATATAAATAGCATTTGTTCCCGTTTAATAGCCGTCTTTGAAAAGCAATATGGTGACTTTCACAAACTGGTAGTTATCCTGACAACACTTATTGTCTGAAAGCTTTCCCAGTACGATATTCGGGTTCCTTGGGCAAGAAATCATAGTCTTGAGAAAAAATTTTTTGTTCTAGGTGGTGTAGAAGCAAAGTAATGCCTGTTTTTGTTCTCCCCTGGCAGCCATTTTGGAAACCAATATGGCGGCTAAATAACCACGCACCAAGTATGATATTCGGGTTCCTTGGGCAAGAAAACATAGTGTTGAAAAAAAAATTCTTTGTTCTAGGAAGTGTAGAAGCAAAGTGATGTCTGTTTTTGTTCTCCCAGGCAGCCATTTTGGAAACCAATATGGCCGCTAAATGACCCAGTATGATATTCGGGTACCTTGGGCAAGAAAACAGAGTCTTGAAAAAAAAATCTTTGTTCTAGGAGGTGTAGAAGCAAAGTGATGCCGTTTTTGTTCTCCCAGGAAGCCATTTTGGAAACCAATATGGCGGCTAAATGACCATGCACCCAGTATGATATTCGGGTTCCTTGGGCAAGAAAACATAGTGTTGAAAAAAAAAATCTTTGTTCTAGGAGGTGTAGAAGCAAAGTGATGCCTGTTTTTGTTCTCCCAGGAAGCCATTTTGGAAACCAATATGGCGGCTAAATGGCCATGCACCCAGTATGATATTCGGGTGCCTTGGGCAAGAACATACTCTTGAAAAAAAAATTTTCTGTTCTAGGTGGTGTAGAAGCAAAGTAATGCCAGTTTTTGTTCTTTGCTGGCGGCCATTTTGGAAACCAATATGACGGCTAAATGACCATGCACCCAGTTATGTGAAAAGTGAATTTTCAATGCTTAACGTACCACGAACACAAATCAAAAACGAAATTTAGGGTACATCGAATTGCATACTCAACCCTAGCTAGCTCCTAGACTACTGATGCTGCGAGCTGTTGATAAATTGATGTCATTCGCTACTGCATATGGAGACAATACGCCGATTCACAATAGTTCCTTCCACTAAGGTCTAACGAGGACGGATTTGTTTATCGGTGTGAAAGGATCAGACAAATTTCTAAGGCTGTACCGAAACAGATACTGTATCGGTAAATGTAGATATTCAGTGGATTGTAATTGGTATTTCGTAGCAATTCTTTACACATACCACCCTTAACATTGCTGATCAAGAACAGTCTGCTGGCTACCACAATTTCAGAAATGGAAGCTCAGCATGAAGTCTCATCCTGATTAGTCCACGTATCGGCATTGAGAACTTTTTATGTACATGTCTTCAGACTGCCACGATTCCGGCAATTCGAGCTCAGCAGTTTTATCTTGAATAAATCGGTCTCGGTACAGCATAGGTTCTATCACGCAATATCTGATCGGTATACAGGGTGGGGCAGAAAGGACGGACCACCCTTGGCAATTATAGATAGACGATTAATGTTAGGATAATGAAACTTCGCATAGTATGTAGGCGAACGGGGGGCCAACTAACCATGAATCGATCACTGACCTCGACGCATATTTTCAAAGACATCGTGATGCTAACTTTTTAACTATGCTTCGTAGAACTCCAGTTTAAATTAGAAACTTGTAGACATTGGCAAGGCATGGCCATTGCAAAAAAACAAAAAAATTCGGTAGGCTAGTTTAGGAGTTACGAAAATTGCAAGCATCATTTTGTTGTGCTGGCCGAGTGGCTTTCCTGCCAAACAGTGAGTGTAAAATTTAAGTCCAGTGGTCCTCAAAGTACATGAAGCATGCTTGGAAACAAACAGCAACTGACACACTGATGACTCGACACTAGCTCAACACAACCTGCTACATTACATGTATAAACAGAATGGTGCTACAAACTACAGCATCTTATGGAAGTTGGCATAGTTTAGTCACCGTGGTCGTCTAGAAATGAAACTAATGTTGTTCCTCCTTCAGGTTAACATTTCTGATTTCGTTTCAGAGCTGATCACGGTTAATGAATTATGCCAATTTGCGTATGCTGCCAACACCATTACCTACCAATACAATGCATGGTGTACGAAAGAGCCTGACAGAACTGTTTGGCAGGACAGCCACTCGGCCAGCACAACAGAATGATTTTTGTAATTTCGTTCCGTTTTTGCATTGGCCATGCCTTGACACTGTCTACAAGTTTCTAATTTACACTGGGGTTCTACGAAGCATAGTTAAAGTTAGCATCACGATGACCTTGAAAATATGCGTCAAGGTCAGTGATCGATTCATGGTTAGTTGGCGCACCCGCCCCCACACGGCGACAAAGGAATGCAAAGTTTCATTATCCTAACATTAACCATCTTTGATTGCCAAGGGTGTTCCGTCCTTTCTGCCCCACCCTGTATATTGGTACAGCCTTACAAATTTCACATGGCATAGTTCAGCATACTTATCACAACTCACCATAGAAG
This sequence comes from Lithobius niger, assembly GCA_023313725.1. NCBI lineage: Eukaryota > Metazoa > Arthropoda > Chilopoda > Lithobiomorpha > Lithobiidae > Lithobius > Lithobius niger. The sequence goes on along the minus strand of JAHWFP010141178.1, from coordinate 67,828 downwards.
GAATAAATGTCTACCCAAACTTCACTTTTTATGAATTGTACTCTTAACCAAAGTACATTTTAAATTTGCGAATAAAATTCGTTCCGCCAGAAGTCAAAAAATTAATAAAAAAGGCCACAATCAAAATTCGAACCGAGTATCAGTAGATAAAATCCTGATAAATCATCAGATATTTTCACTTCTCGTCGACCGAATTTGACGTTTGAAGGTTTTTTCGCCAGCTTTCCAATGGTCCAAACTGCAAGTAGCGTTCCCTTACTGTTCAAGACACACGCTAGTGTGCGCCCGCCAAGATAAATAACACCCAGATAATATGTATCCTAATATGGATATATGGCGACCACTAGACACTTTGTCTTTACTGCAAAGGTAGTTCGGCTGTTTTCAGCCATCTGAGGATAAATAACTATGCGACAGAAAAGGCTGAAATTTGTTTAATCGGGAGACTTTGGTAGCCCGACAACATAAAAGTTACTATTAAGGACACAGCTTTTTCTTGTTGAAAAAACGACGTGAATAACATTGATATCTGCCTAATTACTAACTACTACTAACGCTTGTTCTTGTATCACGAAAATAAATTCTTCCATGCGGTGAATAGAGCTAGTTCTTAGCTCATTTTACAGGTATTGCTCTGGAGATGTGCCCTTTCACATGGACCTTTCCAATTGGTCAAGCAGTTTAGGGGTTAGGGAGCTCCAAACGTCCAAAAATATTGTTTTACATTGTTTAAACATTGTTATGCAACAATGCTAAACTGAACATTAAACAAATTCGTGCGTTTGCAAGGATACTGCAATACTAATGAAAATGTTAATCAAATGAAAAAAGGTGACTGCTGTCCTCAAAATCTAACGAAACCAAAAAAAAAATGGATTTTTCATCAATTTGGACCAAAAATTACTGATATCTACCCCAAAACAAAACTTAAGGATTACCGCCAAGCTTTTCGGCCGTAGGAAATCGTGATATCAAACGCCAAGCTAATCCCACCGACTAACACTTCAAACGTTAATTGAAAATTGCGCAGTAAGCAATTTTCATATATTTCATTTAACCTTCGAACTATTACTCTGTGGGATTAGCTTGGCGTTTGATATCACGACTTCCCACGGCCGAAAAGCTTGGCGGGAATCCTTAACAAGTTTTGTTTTGGGGTAGATTACAAGTTACAAGGCAAAGTGTTACAATTTTACTGGGGTTTTGCATTTTTAAATGATTTTAGCGTGTTATTTTACACCAATACATTTAAAATATAATTATATTTAGGCCAGTGCTTTATTTATGCAGCGATTTCAGTTTTTTTTTTTATAAAAAGTACTTCAGTATTGCAGTTTTCGATTAGTTGGGAACTGGGATCAGTTATTGGGGATTTGGTATCCGTTATAAAGCTGATCAGCCTATAGCCTTACTAATAAGTTTAATATGGTAAAGTGGAAAAAAATACGAATTCAGTAGAAACACGCACTTCTTTCAGGTTAAATATAAATCTAAACAAATTTGTTCCTACATTAGGAACTCTGTATCGGGACTCTTATCTGCAGATTTTTTCTTCGAAATCAGTATCGGATTGGTAAAAAGTGGTATCGGCCCAGTCTTATAAACCAAGCAGTGACTGGATCTACGCTATTGCAGAGTTGGTATAAATTTAGTCTTGTAGCATAAAATATCATGCTAGCTTTCAGCATGCCGATTACACCTTGTATACTTCGTAATGTTGGCAAATTGTGTAACATTCACATGTAACATCGGTCATGTTGTATGGTTCAGTGGTGTTGATAACCTACCTTTAGATACGGTAGGTGGAGTCACTGGTGTAGGACTGTGGTGCCACCTGGTGACTAATCTTACATCTGTGGTATGCAAGCTGCTTCCAAGCTCTCGAGCAGCCAGTTCACCTCTACGTACAACCCAGCCACAGCTCTCTTCTCACACTAAAGAGTGTCACCTAAGACTACTATAGCCCTGAAAAAAACATCTTTGAAATGGCCATGTGGACCAGTGAATAAACTTACTTCAACATCACTTTGGACTGTTCACTGAATCTAGCTCCAAGTGGCCCTAGTACCATTTCAGTGTGGTGGAACTTGAAACTGGAAGTTCACGTTTCACGCATGCCATTTCTTTGCATAAACAACTGCCCAGTTAACAGATTCAGGTATGGAAAATATTAACGAATATTTTGTAAAATTTAGGTGATTTAGCAAATTTTCAATTATATTAAACAAAATTATTAAATGTTTAACACGGTCCACATATGTTGGTCAACCATTTAAACTGTGCAACCCAACATTACCCATGTCTACAGAAACCAGTTTCTTCTGCAAGTCGGTTTGGGTCAGTGATTGGGACCTTAGAGTGTTTTGACTGAACAAAGGCGATTCAGAATTAGGTCTTAACTTTTTACGTTTTAGTCCAATAGAGGGGTGGTGCCCTCTTGGGACTATTTCATATTTGAGTTAATTTGTTTGTACACCTAATTCTGAATCCCCCTGTATATTTTTAAATCCTGTACAAATAAAGGAATCAAGCTGGGTTGTTTACCTTTATTTTTCTTCTACAAAACAATCGATGCTACAATAAATGCGCTTGAACACATCCAATACAACCCATACATAGCTTCTAAAACAATTCCATATATTCTACACTTAAATTTTGGTGTTATAATTCTGATCATAATCCAAATTTGTACAATAAACTCTTTACTACTATGTAGTCAGTCAAGCTAACATCAAAACAATTTTTAAATCATGATTTTTTTTTAAACTACAAGCAGCATTATGTATTATGCAGTTGCTTCAACTAACAATCACTATGATCTTTTCAGAAAAATGACTTTATAAGCAAATATTAAAAAAAAAAAACTTCTAAAGATTAAGCTGAAATGGACAAATACATACACCAACTGTACAACTATCATAGAACTGCCAACAAATGAGCTGCGGTTCGTTCCTTTCGCCAGCACTGAAAGGAAATGTAATATCAACACCGACCTAAAAGGGAATTTTTTGAATGGCTACAATCGATTACAAGATACTTTGACATAATTTAGCGCCCCTGTACATTTTTAACAGTTTTGACGGAAGTAAAATAAATCTACAAAAGCATGCGGGGGCATAAAACCAATCTCGATATACACACAGCATGTATGTACAACCCCCACCCCAACATATCAGAATGAGTTATCACTACTAGGGCATTGTGGTTGTCTGTAGAACAGTGGAAATTTATTTTGCAATAGTGTCCCACAAAGCACGAGCATGCTACCATCTAAACCTTTCTACATTGTAACTGCTCCTCTACAGAAATTCCTTGGTAGCAGAATGGGCACAGAACAGAAAAACGGCACAACTGCTTGTGATTACTTGGCGACAACTTACATATTTAATCAATCATCAGCTCAAAATGGACACTTCCTCTGCGCTCCATGCGGTTGTGCTTAATGCCATGGGCATATGCTCTGCATTCAATGTTGATCAAAACACCGTGCTTCGGGTCAGCAAAGCGTATGAACACAAGGGGTGAAACGTAACCATGCTGGTTTTTGTACGGGAAGTAAACATCTTTGAATCCTTGGTATGGATGATACGTAATCGGGCCAGCATTTTCTTTATCAGCAGGATTCTAGAGACAAAAAGAAATATACTCCATGTAATAATTTATCAACCATGAGACTAGGTTAGGTAATATTGAAATTTTTCTTCATTTTTAAAATCAAAGACATTGGCTTAAAAAAACAAATCAACAAATTATGCTCAGATAACCAACTGCAAAATGGTTACTCATTGTGAAACAGAACAAAGAAGTATACTGTGATAACCATATGGTTAATATTTCACAATAGCTCATCTTAGGGGTGCACAAACTCGAAAAATTCGAGTCCAGTCGAGCTCAAACTCGACTCTACCCTTTTTACAAAAGCTTGAATGTATCAAGTATTTCAAAGTTTGTCATATGAAACATTGCAGAAATCAAACTAATTTTTAAAAATCATCTTACATTCTTACGTGTCAAATAGTTAATTAGGTTTGAATTTATACTTATAGCCTCCAATCGAAACTTGGGCGAGGGCTGACCGGATTATTTCAACGTGTGTTCCATAGCAAGCACTGGTACAATTTTATATTGTAACTTGGCAGTTAACATTGCGCTTGAATAAAAGTTTTTGGAAAAAACTAACTTGACTCACGCGAATCAGTCAAATTATTGAGCTCGCACATCCCTAATTGAGACATACAGTATTAATCAAGCATCAACGAATTAAAACTCCAAAATACCAGTACAACCTGGTTGATTTTGGTTTCTATTGCCTATTGAAAATATACATTACCTTTTTATTTGCATTCTCTTCTCAAATGCTGTTCAATACAGAAAAATTAAAATTGAGGTTACCTCAATTTTAATTTTTCTATAATATTAACTGCCAAGTTACAATATAAAATTGTACCAGTGCTTGCTATGGAACACACGTTGAAATAAATCCGGTCAGCCCTCGTTCATATATAAACTCAAGTGGAGCCGAGGAGGTCACCTTTTCGATCCTCTATAGTGCCCCAACAGCGACAAGAGGGGAGGAGGGTGGGATAGAAAAAGGTAATGCATATTTTCAACAGGCAATAGAAACCAAAATCAACCAGGTTGTACTGGTATTTTGGAGTTTCTAGTTGCCTTGCAAAATATCCATTACCTTTTTTATTTGCAATCCACTGACTTTGTCACGGCGGTGAGTGCCATTGACATAAGCCCCCTAGGGTAGCGATCGGTTCCCCACACTGAATTTGGAGAGTAACGGGGGTCAAAGAATATGTCGGGCCGCAACAAAAGGGCCGATCCGGTAGTCCCTCAGCTTGGTGGGACATGTCGCGAAGGTAAAGAGATGTGAAGACTGATGCATGACGCCAAGAAGCAGCTTCCATTATGTCGGAGACTGGAACGTTACTATGGAAGGCCCAAGACGTAGAAATAGCACTGAGTTCGTGGGCGGTAACGCGGATACCTTCGTCAGCACAAGTAATATCAAGTGCATCATACGCTTGGACGATAACAGTCTTTAGCCAAGTGGCGATCATTCGGGATAATGTGACGCCAGTCTTGAGGTTAAATGGTATGAAGAGTTGGGAACGTCCTCGTCGGATGGGTTTAGAAGCTTTAAGGTAGAGCCTGAGAGCACGTACTGGACATAAGGAATGTTCGGTGTCCTCTAAGATCTTGGAGAGGGAAGAGATTATAAAAGGATGCGAACGTTCGTCAGGTTTTTGGGTTTTGGCATGGAAGATGCCCGAGGGGTGAGTAACACCAGCGTAGTCCGGGAGAAAGAAGCAGTCTGATTCCGAGGCTGAAAGTGCCTGTAGTTCTCTACATCGCACGCAGGCGGCAAGGGCGACAAGGAATACAATTTTTCTGGTTAAATGACAGACGTGGGGAACCGAGAAGTTCGTAAGGAGCGTATAGGAGTGCCGCGAGGACGATGGACAGGTCCCAGTCGGGAAACTGTCGTTTAATACGTGGTTTGTCAAGATGGAAGGAGTGGATGAGTGACGAGATGCAGTAATCGGTAAGTAGGTAGACTGCATTTAGGGCGGAACGGTATACCAAAATGATGGAACCGTGTAAGCCACTGTTAAAGAGAGATGTTAAAAAGCGGAGGTGGTCTTTCATAGGGGGAATGACTGGATTGACCTGTTCTTTAAGACACCAATGAAACCATCGTTTCCATTGGCTGTCGTAGAATTTATTGGTTGAGGAACGGATGGCTCGGGAGGCAATGCTGATGGCTTCATCTTCAAATATGCCAGTTGCTCAGAGTAATTGGATTGATAGTAGCCACCCGTGAAGTCGAAGTGCCTTGACATTCGGGTGGTGGATTGTGCCGTTGGATTGGGTGAGGAGGCGCGGACTGAGGGGTAGGACACGGGGATCGTCGATGAGGCGGCTCAGTAGAGCTGGGAACCAAGCTGCTGCCGGCCAATTCGGGGCTACGAGAAGGAACCGACCGTGGCACGATGCGATCTTGCGTAGTACCAAAGGAAGCAGGCGTGGTGGAGGGAAGGCATAAGCGTGGAATGCATCTAGTGTCCAGGCACGGGGGTCTGGGAACGGGCTGACGAACAGGGGAAGTCTGGCATTGAACCGAGTGGCAAAGAGGTCGACCATTAGCAGAGCAGATGTTGGGATCCAAGGCCCACTCACCGGTTGGAGGGTTCCGTCGTGACAATGAATCAGCGACTACGTTCCGGGAACCAGGAATGTGGAGGGGGAAGACGTTCTATTTTGAGCTGAATGCAGAGTTGGAAGAGGTCCGATGTTATCTGATGAAGGGATAGGGAACGTGTCCCCCCCTTCTTGAGGTAAGGAACAGCGGTTGTGTTGTAGACGTGTACTTGGACTACTCGACCGGAGACATGATTTTGGAAGTGTCGGAGACCAAGTAGGACCGCACGAGGTTGCCGATGTGTGCCCCCCAGGCTGCAAGCGAGGCATCCGTGAACAGATGCAGGTGGGGAACAGGAACCGAGGTAGTGAGGTTCAATAGGTCCGTCCACCACAGCAGAGTTTGTTAACGGAAAAGAAGAGTGGAGTTGTTGTGGCGGCCGTGTAGGAGCCAGGCGGGGGATCACCCCATAGGTCTGCTCGGTAGTGGTGGAGAGGGCGGGCCATCCAGCGACCGTAGGGAAAACTAGGTCTGCAAAGGAATCGATTGTTCCGATTACGGAGGCAAGATCTTTGATCGTATGGTGTGGTAAACGGAGGAACGCTCGGGCAGAGGTTACGTGCTTGGTGATGCGTTCAGGGAAAGGCATGACGGTAGCCTGCATCATGTTGAAAGAGACTCCGAGGACCACAAAACATTGGGCTGGATGTAGGAGAGACTTGGGCAGGTTGATCCCTAGGCCTAGGTGATAAAAAAAAGACCAAGACGGACCTCAGATTTTCGGTAACTGTCGTTGGATCAGGATGGGGCAGGAGGCAATCGTCCAGAAGGCGTGGATGCGTATTCCCTGTTGGTGTAGGTGAGCAAGGTCGGGGTGAAGACCATGGTGAAAATATGAGGGGGCGCGTTGAGCCCCATTGGAAGACGGCAGAATTCGTAAATTCTTCCGTCGTGAATAAAACGAAATAGGTGGCGACTTATGCATCCGCTAAGTCGAACGAGACTGTCCAATCTCCGCGACGTAACGAGTCCCGGATAGAGATAACCGTCTCCATCTGGGTATGGGGATTAACTATGAATTTGTTTAGTGGCCTCAGGTTGAAAATCATACGAATGCTGCCCGACTTCTTTTGGCAAAGGAAAATGCTGCTGTAGAATCCAGGCGTGAATGGTGAGTGAAGAATGCGAACTGCATTTTTGTGAAGGAGATCTCTAGGTGGAGAGCTAGAGGGCCGGAATTGGGACAGTTCTTGCCCTCTAGCTCTCCATCTAGAGATAAGTCGTAGGTAGAGTCGGAGGAACCAAATATTTTGGTTTGTAGCCAAGTGAAATGATTGAGAGGGTCGTAGGAAAAACGATCGTAGGTCTGGTAGGAAAAAACACAGCAGTCCCCCCACGACTTGTGGGGGTGGTGGAATGTCAGTAAGAGTCTCGATTCCGGGAACGTGATAGAGACGGATCACGCTGTCGTCTGTCTGGGGTGGAGGCACGTCCCAAGGATTGGCCACGTCCGCGTTCTTGGGAAAGGGCGACGAGGAACGTGAAGGAACGGAAGGGACTGGCCCAGGAACCTTGCGTGTCGACCAGTTGTCAGCGGGTGCATCGGAATGTGCAGCGTTGTCGTTTCGGTTGGCGGTTCTTGTTAAGTCGAGATTTTCGGGAAACGTCGAGGTGAGGAGCAACTTTAGGAATCAAACCCCGGAATAGTGATTCCGTTTCGTGGAATGGCCGATTCCGAAGCAAATGTCTGGTGGAATCATGAAGGTTCGTGGCTGTATTGAGCGCTATTTCACGTAGTAGGAGTGTCGAGTTAAATAAGGCTCTGGTGAACCAATTAATCACGTGATACGTGGCGAAACAGCTCTTGTGAAAGACCTGGTGGATGAGGAACGCCAGTTGTCGCGTGTCTTGAGGAGGATGGGTGTGAAGACGTTCGCACAATGCATTGGCTGCAGTACTTAGGACATCAGCCTGGGACGCCGCACGCAATCCCAGGCGAAGAATGCGGTCGTTATCTCTAAGCACAAATACCAGAACTGCAGCCCGACGTGGTAGGAATAAAGCGGAATCAAGTAAGTTTCGTGTTCGCGGTAACAAATTCCGATTGTGGATACGTGTCGAAGTTACGTGGATTCGCCGTTCCCTCACCAATAGGACGGAAGAAGTAATTTTCTCGTCCGGGACGTGGCGGTAGAGGTTCCTTATCAAGTTCACGAGGGGTACCGTTGCCTAGAAGAATGTCACCAGTGCGCAGGAGTGTTGTAAGCAAGGTGGTTGATTGACCTAGTAAAGGTTGCTGATGTGGAAGCTGATCTCGAAGGCCGAATCCAAAACCTGTTGCCAAGCCACGATTTTTATTGGCTGGTTCGGCAGATTGAGACAGCTTATAGAGAAAACAGTGGGGAACTATTTTCTCGACTGTCTTTAGTAAATCGGGGAGTGGAATGTCAGTTGGGTCCTGGTCATCCGGGAAGGGAGGATCGAGTATTCTGGGAGAGACGGATCAGGTGAATAGTAATGGTCCTCTTCTATTGGAGGAATAACGGCAGGCATAGGGTGAGAGGGTCCGGGAACGTTGTGCGCGGAATGCGGCTTCTTCTGAACGGAAGCTAGCCAAGCTGAAGTGTAATCCGAAGCAGGGGTTTTCCGATTGAAGGTTCGGAGGGACGAGCAGGGGTTTTCCGCTTGAAGGTTCGGAGGGACGAGTCCATTACGTCGTGTACTTGGAAACTAGTTAAGGACCCGGAACGGCGGAAGCGGACGCAAGCTTGGCTGCTACTTTGCGAGCCTTGAGCTGAAGTTTTAAACGAGTATAACGTTCCTTAGCTTTAGAAAGTTCAGTCTGTATAGAACGGACGTCTGGAGAATGAATTACCTGTCCGCAGGGAATCGGGGAGGTCTCAGCTGTGTTACGAGGAACGGATTGGTAAGCAGAGGAAGCGGTTCGAGGGATTCGCGGTCCGCTGAGAGTTCCAGAACTTCTACTGCAGTGGCGGATGGATCCGCCGGAACGGTTGAGGCGGAACGAGGAACAGTCCTTGGGCATTCCTTTTGCCTGTAGCATAGCCGGATCGATGTGAACAGCGGGCAGCGTAGAGAAGAAAAGGTGGCCTCCTCAACTCCGCTCGTGTTTATATATGAACGAGGCTGTGCAGTGGGTAGCGACTCTGACGGGTAACCTCAATTTTAATCTCTCTATGTTGAACAGCATTTGAGATGGAGAATGCAAATAAAAAAGGTAATGATATTTTCAAGGCAACTAGAAACCTTTCAATTGCAGGTCCTGGCTAGCATCTTGGTTATAAAATGAATTTTATTAAAAAAATATATACATAAGTATATCTACCTTGTGATTGGTTAAATATGGTTAAATGATAGTAAAGTTGTGCCCCCTGCTAAATACATCATGCATAAACAGGAGATACCAAACCGATGAAGCAGATAATGAAGCAATCTAACAGCCCTGAAAAAGTAGTGTGGCAAGTTTTGGTCTAAACACTCAATCAGGCAAATGGTTTTAAAGAACCTGATCATTCCACCTCTATGTAGAAACTGATGTTCGGCCTGGGCAGAAAAGCCTGTCAAGCTCAATTACAGCGATGAAGGTTAGGGTCAGAATGAATTTTTAGTCAAAAGGGGTTCTGGTTTCGGTTTTAGATGCCCACAAAAACTGCAGTTTCAGTATCCGTTTTTGCCACCCTCTGCCCCACCCGATTTGTATAGTTCCTGTAACAGCATTTCTAGCTTCTAACGCGTTGCTGCTTTCACTTTCAGCAGCGTCATTGGCTATGGCCCTGGCACCATTCCCCCCTATATTCTTTTATGACTAGGAGCTATGCTGTCATTTATACGTAGAAAATGATAATTATTTATAAATTGAAAACAACAGATCTATCTTTGATTTTCAAACACCGTACACAAAAACCGACAAAATTCGAATTTGATAACAGACAGTCCAGAATGAACTTCATAGGGTGAGGATGTCCCCTTTTTTGAAGGACAATGGGCTGAGTGCATTACGAGAAATTGTACTTAGTTTTACGTGGGTGCCATGAGGAACAGATTGACAAGCGTTTGTCAGAACCCTTCAATCAGTGTAACTTAATTCCAATGGCAGGTTGAAGTCTGGAAAGAGACAATGGGTTGCAAGTTTCAAAGTAGTGGTGAAATCCAAATTCTTCTAGTTGAACTGGGGTTGGGTAGTTGTCCAGGTTTATTTTATTTCCCTTTGAAAATGGGTTGAAGAGGTCAGCTGTAAATCTTATGACATGTGAAGAGAAAGCGACTGATCAGCTTTCCATAGGTAACACGAACCAAGTAATTATTTAGTGATTGGCGTGAAAATGGCAGTGGAGTTACCTTGCTATTCTGCTTGCAATCCCAGGGCTTGTCCTTCGCGAGTTTTGATAGTTAATGCCTTCCATGGAGTTGTAAGAGAATAGCTTCGGGAGAAATTTTTGTCATTGAGAAGGGTTTGGAAGACACTTGGCGTTGCAGGCGAAGTGAAGCTGCAAAGGTGAAACGGCTTAAGCGTCATTTACATATATTGGAACTAGCAGTGTTTCCACAATTGCGGCGGCGTGATGGCTTTATCTTCTTTCTTGTAAGCACAACGATTGTGGGCGGTTGGTGGTAGGCAACGAGAGAGAATAGGAGCATCAGCAAAGGGGCCAACTGTAGCAGGAGATCAAGAGTGGTAGCCCAGTGTCAGAAGTTGAACAGTAAGAAACGCCACGAACGTTGAAATGAAGGTTTTATGGTGAAAGGGTGTCTCCAATGATGACTTAGATTTGAAAGAGCAGAAGTCTTTCAATCTTCTGTGTATTACGCCGAGCTGCAGGCTTGTATAGCCAAAGTGTTTATGGTGAGCCCAGCTTGGGGGAAGAGCCCTGAACGATAAAGGAACGTCAGAAGCTGTACTTGTAATGATGACAGCTTGCTGTTGGAGGCAAACGAGGGCTAAGCCGTAGGAGCCGCCCACGAGGAAACCAATGGAGCACTGTTGGTGAAAACTAAGCCTGGTCGGCCGACAAAGGACAGACGATAAGAGCGTTAGATGAGGATGAACAGTCCATGAGAGGCCTTCAAGCCGAAGGATAACAAAGCCACTAGTGATGGGTCGGTTTCATTTTTTGACTTTGGTTCTGGTTTCGGTTTTAGATGCCCACAAAAACTGCAGTTTCAGTATCAGTTTTTGCCACCCTCTGCCCCACCCGATTGTATAGTTCCTGTAACAGCATTTCTAGCTTCTAACGCGTTGCTGCTTTCACTTTCAGCAGCGTCATTGGCCATTGGCTATGGCCCTGGCACCATTTCCCCCTATATCCTTTTTATGACTAGGAGCTATGCTGTCATTTATACGTAGAAAATTATCTTTGATTTTTCAAACACCGTACACAAAAACCGACAAAATTAGAATCTGTGTCGGTTTAGTTTTCAGTAAAAACCAAATATTCGGTTTCGGTTACAGACCCATCCCGAAAGGACGCCATGGTAAGAAGCTTTTGACGAAAGGCGAAGGCAGTTTGACAATAGTATCAATGATACTGCAAGATGGGAAGGCTGAATGATCAATCCCCGCCAAAGGCGGAGAACTTGGAAGAACGACATGAAGATATAGAAAGAGATCGAGTGGCGCCGTCGAAGGGTGAGCCGAACGATGTTCGTTGGCGTACAGTCGGTTCACGTCTTGAAGCTTGGGCTGTGTTTGAAAACTAAAGGTTAGACAAAAAGGCAGGTGAAGGTGGCGCGGTTCCTGTAAAGTGCCATATGTAGTAACAATGGTCCTGTCGTCCGAAAGGGTACGGCAACAAACGTCGACAGCGAAGGCCAAAGGTGGAAAATCTGGAGTTGATGGCCTCGGTGTGCCACGAAGGAGATCCGAAGATCGAAGATCCGAAAAGCGCGACGCGAAGGTGCTGCCACATGAGAAGGGTATCGCTGGAACATGGGAGTTTTTGGCCCAGCATGGAAACAGACGATCCTGGAGTGGAAGACGAAAGGATTTGCCACTTTTGAACTCCTGTACTTGAGTAAGCCGAAGGCTTGCATCTGTAGCCGTAGAAGCGTAAGGCCGTATCTCTCTAAAAGGGGCTCACCAGCATCGATGATGAGAGGAACAACGAGAAGTGAGTGGGCAAAAAATAACTTACCCTTCGTATAATGGCGTTTCTATGAATACCAGCAGGAGGTGATAAAGTCGTAAGGTAAGGAGTCGGTGGATGCTGCCTAACCGCAGGAGAAAGGGAAGCACATTCGATTCATGAAGGGTGTCGTGGAGAAGGATGCCATCATCCAATGGCGAAGGGTGGCAAGTCTGTGGGTGCTGGCAGGCTGCCAAAGGGTTGAGAACCCTGGCAGAGGAACAGAGACCATTGGGGAAGAGGAAGGTGGCAGGTTGGTTAACCAGGCCAACCTTTCCTTCGTTGTGCAAGTTGTTCATCATCATGAAGGGAAGCGAAAGATGGCAGCTAGGGATGTGCTATACTCGAAAATTCGAGCCGAGTATGAAACTTGGACTCTTAACTCGGCTCGCATCCATACTCAAAAACTCGAATCTGGCAAAAATGGGATAACTTCGTCAATTTTTGACCATTTTGACCATGGTCAATTTTTGTAAATTTTTGACATTTCAATAAACCAAATCGACCGTCTCAATGAAGAGCTTTCTAGTGGTGTAGATTAAAAGTCAATCACTGAAACCATTTTCAAGTTATATCCTTAAAACTGAAAAACCATGACCCAGCAGTCAGCCATTTTTTTTATCTTAACAAATTGAAGCGAAACTTGCAAACAAAATATTTCCATTAAATACTCAAACTCTGCTCTATACTCGATTCTTCTGTTGCAAACTCGGCTCAGCTCAACTCATTAAAAATTGTCTACTCGCACATCCCTAATAGCAACTCCGCCAAGACTCAGAGTGCAGCTAAGCAAATCCGAGCCGATCAGGCCGTAGATTAAAGATGACAGACGCTCGCTTACAGCGCTTTTATAGAGGCGTGCGTGTGTACACAGGGCTTGTGAAACTGGCAGCTCTAACTTTAATCTCTAGGAGCAAAGCATTCAGAGAGAACACTAATAATTCAGGTAAACAATATTTTCGTTGGCAAATAAAAATATTTTTCAGCTAATAAATAGGCTTTCATAGGGATTTTTTTTGTCAGTTTCTTTCATTCATGCGGAAAAAAGGTCAATTACTCTTGATTATTATTTCGCTATCGCTCACTATTGGCGTCGATCCACGCATCCTATAATTTAGTTTTTTTCCCCCTCTAATCAGTTTGCCTGGTCGAACTTTGCATCTTCATAGTAATTTTTCACATATTTGAGAACAGACAAATCAAAATCAGTTAAAGCAATAAAAACTTGAACTTTGTTTTGCGCAGAAGTCAAGTGGCGTCGCAGGGTTTTTTTTCCGAATAGCTTGGATCACAGGTCTCACGGACTTGGTCTCTTCGCGTGAGTGTCACTGGAGTTGTCAGGCACGAAGATGCAGAATGCTGGATCTGCTAAGGCTCGAATTTCGCTACAATGAAGACTTGCCGCAAGGATTATCAAGAAGACAGCTTTTAGAGTTAGAATGTTCGTGGATCAGTTTTACAGTGGTTCATGAGATTTCATTAGTGAATGGAGTACAATGGATAGGACCCGATTAGGGAAGGGGGAGGGGGGATTGAGGCTTATTCAGGGAAGGTTTGACGGGGTGTTGGTCTCTCGTTTTCAAAGGACTGATTGTGTAGTCATCAATGAGGCTGATGCATCCTACCACTTTTTTTTCCTGTTCTAATCACACATGCTACGTAATTCTGGGTCCAAAATTAGGGTGGATAATTTGATTGTTTGTACTTTGCTTGTGCATTTTGCGTTTTTTCACACCGACACTTATCTTTTGCATTTTTTTTTAACCCCTAGCAAATTTTCACATTTTTTCACACCGGCAGCATCCCTTGAGTCTCTGATGAGTTGCTTGCTCTTCATGAATTCCTGCCTTCTTGAGGTGTTTGATGATAGCAGCCACCGGTGAAGGTGCAGTGTGCTGGTGTTTGGGTGGAATTTAGTTCCTTTCTGCTGTGACAACAGATCCTATGTTTGAGGAAGGGTTTTCGGAGTGTCGACTATGATATTTAGAATCCCGAGGGAAAAACGCTGCTCATGGGCCGTTTGGGGCGATTAGAAGAAACAGGCCTAGAGACATTTATCTTTTCCAGAACCTGTAGGAGTAGCTTGAATGGAGCAAACGGGTCTGGGTAGAGGTTCATCCAAGGAAAGGTCAGTGTGTTTACTGCCGTGGCTTGTTCATCTGGGACTGAACTGATCAAGTGGAAAGTCCGGCATTGTGCCTCAGGGCGAGTACGTCGATCATTGGGGTGCCCCAGATGTTTAGTCCATTCTTGCGAGGCCCTTTTCCTGTTGGGAGTTTTCGGCAAGAGAGAATCTGCAATTACATTCCTGTTGCCTGGAATGGAGTGACAAGATGGTTATGTTCGAGTTTTATGCAAAAACAAATAACAAATGACATATCCGTTAGCATTAGCCAAAAAAATGGGTGAAAATGGCCAAAAAGTCCAAAATACCAGGTAAGGCTGGTTGATTTTGATTTCTATTGCCCTTATGAAAACAAACATTACTTAATTTAATTAGCATGCACCCCAAACTCTTAAAATGGCGGTGGGTGCCAAGGATGCTGCCAAGGAAGCCCGTGTTGCGAGCAGGCTGCCACGCAGTCGAAATAAATACCCCGTGAACCGATCGGTGCAAGCGTGACGATGAGTCAAGAGGCCGGCAAGATCCCCGAAAGAGGGTATAGAGACCCGACCTTCTTATCACCTGTGAGGAGTCTTTATCCCAGTGGAACTTGAGAACTGGGGACTTGTGGAGGTCGTGTGCAAGCCGTAGCTTGAAGAGTTGGTGTCCAGCGCAGAGACTCCGCGGGCAAGGGGTCAGAGATTCCGTAACTCGGAAGGACTGACAGAGAGGAAGTCGTTGCAGGGTTTGTGACGGAGTCAGGAGTCTGCAATCCAGGAGGACGGACAGATCAGATCATCGCAGCATTCTTGCGACTTGAGAGTTGGGAAAGACGGTTGTCCAGGTGTCAACTGAAGTCAGCAGTCTAGAAACCAGGGAGCCCTGGAAGGGGTGATGGCTAGGAGTGAGTATGGTGAACAACTAAACAGCAGGACTGGATAGAAGAACTTCATGTTGGAAGAAGTCGAAAATTGTTCAGGTGGACGAGACTAATGCTTTTGTCTAAGTGAGGGATAGTTGCGGGATGAGCAAGGCTTGTAGAAGACAAGCCTCTGAGGGGCCTCTCGAACAGTGGGCCGTGGTTCCTCCATTAAAAGAAGTTCAGGAGGTAGAAAACTAGGACGTTGACAAACAACCATACTGGACGTGGCGATACCAGAAGCGGTCCAAAGGATGAGGCATCCGACAATCAGTCGGTGACGGCCAAGTCAGCATCCTGGTGTAGACCAGAAACTGCCTTACAATCCGTGGTTTGGCTGGGGAGACAGGAGTGACTGAAGCCGAAGGAGACGAAGTTTGTAAGAAAGGAGGTGGAGACTCCGTGGCAAGGGTGGAAGTCTTGCTGTAGCAAAGCAGTTTGCTGGAAACTGGTGTTAGAGGTTAGGAGCTCGAGGCGAAGCCAGGTACCAATGAATGGTGTCTTCGGAGATGCGAACGTGACGTTTGAGTGGCTCATCTGAGGAGGTGACCAGTCGGACCCTCAGTCCGCGAGAGGCTGGTCAAGAGGTCGTACTGGAGGCCATGACAGTCCCACCTCCCCATTTCGACCTGGAAGGTTAACCCTTTGCGCGCCGGACCCGTGAATTTAACGGGAGGGGAAAGTCAACCATTGCGCGCCGGACCCGTAAATTTACGGGAGCCACTATCGAGCTGTACGTCAGTCCGCGGGTGCATTGATCGCTCCTGGAGCGTTCATTCACTAAAGGCATGTGTCTGCTACAATTTCCCGCCAAATTTGCTCACGTGACTAGTTTCTAGCCAATAATAGCAATAATAGCCAATAATAGTTTCTAGTTTCTAGCTATGTCGTGTTCGTTCGCTGCCCCCGTGAGTTTCTAAAAAAAAAAGATGGCGGCCATTGCATCGCGTAGCGGCTCTCCCGATTCGGATTTTGATTTACATCGCGTACCACTTTAGACTGAGGTAAATTAGCTAATTATGGAAGTCTTCGAGAGATATTACTATAAAGATAACTGTGATAACGTTTTTTTTTTATTGAAAATTGATCGATAATTCGTCAAGTGAATCAAATGCGATGCGTCCGATTGGATCGGAGCACGACGCGATAAGAATGGCCGCTGCCGACCAAGGTGCCCCGGCCCGCCGCTCCCGACCACGGTACTCTGCCCCACCGCTGCCGACCATTGAGCCCTGGCCCGCGGCAGCCGTCCTGCTTGACACGCGTCGCTTGATCGGTTGCCCTCTATTTTAATCCATTACTCCGCCATTTCCGCGAATTCAGGATTGGATTAGAAATATGAACATTTGAGAAATTAATTTTCTTCGTTGGAGTTTTTTTTTTTTTTTTTAACAATATGGATTTTATAGAATTACACGATGTAACTAGTCCCGAGTCGTGAATAGGCTTAGCCTACACTTTGCAGAAGTGCTTCGTCGCTCGACCACTGTAACAACTGAAAATAAAATGAATTTTATCCCAGCCCTAATGAAGGAGAAACAACAACCTCATAAGATTTTAATTAATAATAGCTTGCCAACTGGATGTAAATAATTACGGCTGTGTGATTACGTGCCCGTTTCTACAAAATAGGCCCAAACTTTGTTGAAAAGGAAGCTGCCACTCCTGAGAGCGATTAATGCACTACTGACAGAAGTGACAGTTTTATGTAATTAAAAAAAAGTTTCACACATTTTTGCTTAATTTTTGGTGCGAATAAAGATAACATAGGTCATTACGTTTATGCAAAAAAATGTACTCTTTCAGCATATAAAGTTGGTCAAAATTGCTCTAAAGTCTACTTATGTTACGTTTTAATGATTTATAATAAATGTGCCATTTTTCCCCCTCAAAATATGCCGTATAATTTATTTGTGCGAATATTCGGGTTACGGCCTCTACCAACTATGTTTTTTAAGGGAGTTACATGAATTTTAATGCTGACGTGCAATCATTTCTTGCGCTGCAATAGGCCTACATTTTGTTGAGTAGAAGGAAGCTGCCAAGCAGGGCAGCCACTTCTGACAGGAATGGTTCACTACTGACAGGCGTGACAATTATATTTAATTAAAAAAAAAAAAGTATCGCACATATTTGCTTCATTTTTGGTATGAAGAAAGATAACGGATAGATCATTACATTTATGCAAAAAAAAAAAGTACTCTTTCAGCATATAAAGTAGGTCAAAATTGCTCTCAAAGCCAGTACTATGTTAGATTTTTTTGATTTGTAATACATTTGCCATTTTTTTCCACCCTAAATATACCTATAATTTTTTTGTGTGAATATTCGAGTGAAGGCCTAAGTATTACGAGCTGTTTAAAAAAAAAATGAAGCCTCTATTACATTTTTAAAGGAGTTACGTGAATTTTAATGAAGACTTGCAATCATTTCTTGCGCTGCGAAAAACTGGGTGGTTTGGGCTAGCAAGAGCTCCTTTTTCTGGCTGGCGTCGGAAGGGTTAAAACATCATCGGGGCCAAACGCTAGTGGAGCAAAGGGAGATGCAGGTCTGCTGTAGCGGCTTGGCGAAAGAGGCGTTGCTTGGGCAGCATCAATGGTCTTAGAATTGAGTGCGGGAAAGAGACAGCAGCCGTAGATATGTCAGGAGGAAAACCAGCTACCGGGAAAGGGTCCTCGGAACAACTACTAGGTTGCCGTTAACAGGAGACGAACGCCATGAAGTAGTACTTGCCGACTATCTTCTTGTTTGGTCTCAGCAGTCCAAAGGATCTGGCGTACCATGTTGCAAACCTAGATGGGTGTAAACAAGTGTCCGGACGCAGGTGACCGGGAGCCAGGAGTCGAGGAGTGGCGCAAAGTTCATCATGAATCCGTGGCTTCCTGTATTATCCCTAGCAGGTCTGAGGGTCTGGGGGATCGTAAAGGGGAGCCCGAAGGGGTAGAAGTGTAGAGAGGTTGACGTCACAGCTGTTGTAGTGTGGTCGTTACTTGAGAAAGCTGCCCAAAGATCGGGGAACGAAGGCAGAAAGAATATAAACTCTTCCATATTGCAGTGGTTATCGTGATAGTTGCTGGTAGAACCAGTGTCCGTGAGGTCATGGGGTGGGAGAGGTGTACGCAAGGCGAAGGTTACCACCGGCGAACTGTTGTGCGAGTTCGGGGGCAGCAGGCTGCAAAGAGCTTCACGGCATATCAAGTTCCTCTTGAATGTCCCAAGGAGACTCCAGGGTCTGGGAGACCGTGGGCCGGAGGTAGTTCAGAAAGGTGAGGCTGTAATAGCTAAACAGTTGGCGGGAAGCCGACAGGGTGCAGAGTTCACTTGCGAAGACAGTCGTCAGGAGTCGAGAAGTCAAGCTTGTGAAGCAGATCTAATCTCGGTAAGGGCTTGTCAGACAGTTAATTCTTGGTCGTTAACCAAAGGCTGGGCCGCTTGGTTGTCCGCGCTACCGCGGAGTCTGCAAAGTCCAGTGGAGTGTCCAGATGCAGCGACCTATAAAGATCAGTGGTGACACAGTGCGTGGTTCAAAATAAACGTCGCCACGTGATGTGAGGAAGTTTGTGCCGTATTGTGAGCGGACTTCTGACGACGGTGGTCGGATAAATCTTCGAAAATTTAAGTAGAACTGTTTTGTTGTTCTCCGTTAGTGTTAATGTGTCCTTCCCGTGTAAGATAACAATTGTCTCTTGCCAATCTTGACAAACCTAAGTCCGGGCTCCGACTGTTTGGTCCGCCCCTATTCTACACAAATTTTCACCATTCGCCATCTGCGAACTCTGGTTCATCACAGCGGTCAAATCACTTTGAAATAACCGTACCCGTTTGTCTTCTTGAAGCTCCCAGGTTTTCTCTGGAGCCCTGCGCTCCAAAAATTCAAAATCACAAGATAAACAAAAATAAACAAACGCCCACTCCCGCGCTGTCGGGGGCGGCGGCACTCGCCCATAACCTATTACCACTTATCTCACTAACGGGGCCTTCCTTGCCACATGCGGCCCGTCCAAATCCACTCCATCCAAAAACGCCCCCACTACAACCCTCATCCCACAAGTAGTCCACAAGAAGTAACTCCATAAAACCAGTACCAAACTCCATTCCCCTACAGATCCCACCCCCATGCCAGAAAATTACCTACCAGAACAATCCATACTTTCCAAAAAAAGGAGTAGTATCTGCATGCCATGGAGAACATGTGCCGCCGTATGTTGGCGAGACACCAGGTTATAACATAGCAGTGCCACCAAAAATGGAGACCAAGAAAAACTGCCATCGCCCTCCACCACATGAAAACACCACCCCATTGCCTGGGAAGAATCCACAATCCTAACTCAAATCCAACACCCTCCACGACAGCCACTTACGAGCATTAAGAGTCCATAGCCATAAACAGGTCATCCATAAAAAGTGCCACTCATGAACCTTACAGCAGCCACATAATTCAATAAACTGAATCCAGAGCTTAATGAGAAACTTAACAGGAAGTGGATCTCCCAGATCCACATACCTATACAGCTCAATGGTAGACAACCACCTCAAGCGTCGTAACCTAGTTTGAGCAATGTACTAGTGGAAGCTAATAGTGTAGCTTTTTTTAAAGCTGAACACTCCGACGAAGGTGAATGCTTTTCACAGAAAATTCAGTGAACATTTTTAGTGTTCATTTTTGTGGTTTTAGTGTAAAAAGAAAATGTACTTCATAACCACTAATCGCCAGAGGCCGGTTTTTGCAAGTACTTCAGAAGTTGCAGCACACATTTACACCAATTTCTTTGACAGACTAGAGAAGTTTAAGTGTATTTACCTCGCCTTCACAGTACAGCCAGACCATTTTTCGTGTAGAATCGAAATTATTTATGTAGGTTGCAAGCTGCTCTGGGAATTCATCTGGAAAACTTCCACCTTTTTCCATGTAGTCAGGTGTCCAGTCATAGATCTACAAAGAGAAAGTATATATTAAAGAACAAAAGAAAGGCCAGGTAGAGTAACTATCACTCGCATACCGTGCTACTACACAATATCGGATCCCACAAATAACTTAAAAACAAGATTCATGACAAGATTCAACATGGAAAAAAAAAAGTCTAAAATACCAGTCAGGGCTGGTTGAATTTGGTTTCTATTGCCTGTTGAAAATATAGATTACCTTTATAGCATTCTCTTTCTCAAAATGCTACTCAATCTTAGAGAAATTAAATTGAAGATGTCCTTCCGGTTCGCTACCTACTGTGTATCTTACTGCGCAGCCTCCATCATATAAAAGCCGAAGCAGAGCAGTAAGCTCACCTTTTCGGACCTTTATTGTGCCCCAAATGGCGACAAGAGGGGAGGAGGGCGGGGCCAGGGTAATGTACATTTTTAACAGGCAATAGAAACCAAAATCAACCAGGTAACACTGGTATTTTGGAGTTTCTAGTTGCCTTGACAATATACATTACTTTTTTTATAGTAATCCCATAGACTTTGTCAAGGCGGCGGGCACCATTTGACTCAAGTCCCCTCAGGTTCCCTTCACAGAAAATTCAGTGTAAAAGGGGTTAAAGTATACAACGGGCAGCAACAAATGGCCCGATACAGTAAAGTCCCTCAGCTTGTTGGGACATGTCCCGGATATAATGGGACGTGAAGACTGTAGGATGTCTCCGAGAGGCACCTTCCATTATTTCAGTGATAGGGATGTTGCTGTAGTGAGGCCAGGATGTGGAGATTGCACGAAGTTCGTGGGCCGTTACTCCGATACCTTCAGAGACAGTTTATGTCAAGTGCTTCGTAAGCTTGGACGATGACACTTTTCAGCCAGGTGGCGATTATGCAAGTGGAAGTGGTGCCGACTTTATTAGTAAAAGGGAGAAAAAGTTGGGAGCGTCCTCGGCGGATGGGCTTAGATGCTTTGAAGTAAAATCGAATCGCCCGGACAGGGCAAAGGGTCCGTTCCTTTTCATCCCCTAGGATAGTGGATAAGGATGGAATGATGAAGGGATGAGTCCTTTCATCGGGTTTTTGAGTTTTAGCACGGAACGATGCTCGTGGGGTCGAGTGTTACGCCAGCGCAGTCAAGCAGAAAGAAGCAGTCCCTTTCTGTGGCAGAAGAGGGCCAGTAATTTGTTGCAGCAGAGGCAGGCTGCCAGTGCTACGAGGAACACTGCTTTCCTTGTAAGGTGGCCGAGTTTAGCTGAGTGCATAGGTTCATAGAGTGGGGCCATGAGGGCTGTGAGGACGATGGATAGATTCCAATCCGGGAATCGTCTCGACATGCGTGGACGACCCAAATGGAAGAAATGGATTAAGGATGCGATCCTATAATCTGTAAGGAGGTTCGTGTTACCAGCTGCTTTGAAGACGCTTTGCTTTAGGGCAGAACGGTATGCTAGGATGGTGCAGTCTCTGAGCCCACTTTTGAAGAGAGTAGTGAGGAATCGGAGGTCGTACATAGGGGAACGAATTAGATCAACTTGTTCTGAGATACACCAATGAAGCCATAATTTCCAGTGACCGTCGTAAATCTTGTTGGAGTGCCAGACGCTTGGACGAGCTGGATGATAGTAGCCACCCGTGAAGTCGAAGTGCTTTGTGGTTCGGGTGGATGATCAATCCTCCAGTGTTGGGACAGGAGGTCCGGACGGCTCGGTAGACGATGAGGACGAGTAGTAGTGCAAACCAAGCTGCTACCGGCCAATTCGGTGCCATTAAAAGGAATCGCCCTTGTGAACCGGCGATTTTGCGTACCACGAGAGGGAGGAGGGAATGAATCCACTGCCCACATGGGGATCCGTGAAGGGGCTGGCAAATAGGGGAAGTCTGGCATTGCACCTCGTGGCGAAGAGGTCGACCATCGGGTGATCCCAGCGGTGGAATAGGACGGAGCAGATGGTTGAATGTAATGTCCATTCGCTGGTCGGCGGATTGCGACGAGAGAGGGAATCCACGATCACATTTAAAGACCCTGGGATGTGGAGTGGAAGAAAGCAGACACATAGTTGAATGCATAGTTGAAAGATTTGAGAGGTGACATGATGGAGAGAGAGAGTACTGCCCCCTCGTGAATGGGTTGGTTCCGTAGGAGGTAACGGGTTGAATCATGAAGATTGGATGCCGTGTTCAGAGCAATCTCTTGCAGTAGAAGCGTGGAGTTAAAGAGGGCACACGTAAACCAGTTGATGGCATGGTAGGTGGCAAAGCAGTTTTTTCTAAAAACTCGGTTGATGAGGAATGCTAGTTGGCTGGTGTCCTCGGGAGGAGGATTGATGCAGAGCCTTTCACATAGTGCGTTGGCTGCTGTACTGAGGACGTCCGCTTGGGACGCAGCACAAAGACCCAGGCGGAGGATGTGGTCGTTGTCACGTAGGACGTAAACAGGAACTGCCACTCTTCTAGGAAGATAGAGAGCAAATCCAAAATCTAACTTCGCATCAGCGGTGAGAAATTCCGTCTTAGGATTATGTGTCGAAGTTCCTAGGATTGGCTGTCCCCTCACCAATGGGACGCAAGAATTAACTTTTGCAACCCGCACGGGGAGGAGGTGGATTCTTATCCAATTAAAGAGGTGTCCCGTTACCTAGGAGTACACCGACCGTCCTAAGTAGTGTCGTGAGGAGCGTAGTCGACTGTCCTAGTACGGTGGTTGGTGCGGAAGTTGATCGCGTAGGCCAAAGCCAAAACCAGTAGCAAGGCCACTGTTTGTAGATACTGGGTCGGAGGCAAAGGATGGTTTGTATAAAAAGCAATCTGGAACGATCCTCTCGACTGTCTTCAGTAATTCTGGCAGTGGGATCTCAGAAGGATACCGACCTCTCTGGAACGGAGGGTCAGGTTGATCTGGAAGGGATGGGTCCGGAGAAAAAGAATCAATGTCCTTGTCCGTAGGAGGGACCGGAGGAGGCAATTGAGCGGATGGGATTGGACGAAGTGGATCATCCGGGGCGGTAGAAGGACCAGCATCCTTAAGGGAAGGCTTGTGACGCTTAAGGATGGAGGCAAGCCAGGCTGAAGTATAATCGGAGACTGGTGCTTCGTTTAAAGGTTTGAAGTGAGGAGTCCATGATGGTATGCACTTGGGACGGAGTAAGTGGTTCACTGGTCCGCGGAGTGGTGGAATGTCCACATACCGAAGGACGGGATGAGTGCGAGGACAAATCCAGAGGAGTGAGTTGCGGACCCACGGAGGAGGCAAACTTGGCAGCAACCTTCCGGGCTTAGAGCTGAAGCTTGAGGCAAGCATAGCGTTCCTTGGTACGAGAGGGTTCATCAGCAAAAGCGCAAGTCTCGTGCTGGCGGAGGCCGACTGCAGGGGATCGGGGACGTGGCTGCAGTGTCACAAGGTAACAGAGCGGACGGCTCGGAGAGGAGAGGATTGAGTTAAACACAGTGAGTTAAAGAATTTCTACGTTATCCGCAACTGGTGGGACCGGAGGGGATGCGGAACGAGGAGTGCGGGATATGGAGCCACCCCTTGGTGTCCCTTTGGCACAAGGCATTAGGACGCAGCAGATGGTACGTAGCTGGGAGCGAAGTGAACAGCGTGGTGACGTAGAGAAGAAAATGTGAGATTACCGCTCCACTTTGCATTTTATATGACGGAGGCTGCGCAGTAATATGCGCAGTAGGTAGCGAACCGGAAGGACATCTTTGATTTAATTTCTCTAGATTGAACAGCATTTTGAGAAGGAGAATGCAATAAAAACGGTAATGTATATTAACAAGGGCAAAACGAGTACAGTTTCAGCAAGCGAAATAGCAGAAACCTCTGCTTGTTTGGAGCTCCATTCTACTGAATGGTTGACACCCAGGCCTAGGACAATTTTTACCAATTGATCATTTAATATCAATTAGCTCTCACACTAGAGCTAATTGATATTTAATGTATATTTTCAAGGCAACTACAAACATTCATTACCCAATATTTAGCATTACCTTCTGCTAGCACTGTATGATCTAGAGACTAAAAGTTCTATGTCCATCGGCAACACTGCGCATGAGCAGCCTCCAGTATATAAACAGACGACAAAGGTCCCTGCTTCATCTTTCGTTTCTGTAAGTGCCCCAGTGGCGACAGAGGGGAGGAGGGTGGGATATTGGGTAATGTACGTTTTCATAAGGGCAATAGAAACCAAAATCAACCAGCCCTGCCTGGTATTTTGGACTTTCTACAGGGTGATCCAACTAAAGTGTTACAAGCCGATATACTGAGAATGGCTAATGAGAGAATAATGATAGAAATGTTATAATGGGGGAGATGGGGGATGTTTACACGAGAAAAAAGGAATGACCTGGAATTAATATTTCAAGGTCATCCTCGTGCCATCTTCTAAACGAGATAAGATACAGAAAAAAAAAATTAGAAAGTAGGACAAGGACACAATACGACCAAAAAAAACCTATTCAAAATCAGATAATAAATAAAATAGTTATGATGTTAAAAGCTAACTCTAAACGTGCTGGCTGCACTGCAGTGAAGCCAACTGCCGAGAAGGCCGCCCCCTCCCATGCTATGCTGTTCCTCTCTTGCCCTTTGCAGAGTGAACATAATACAGTAGTGAGGAAGCTAAAATGAAATAAACAGTTAGGGTAATGTAGCGGGCTAAGTTGTTTTTCAGTTTAATGGAACAGATGTTCGAAGTGACCACCAGCAACCCCCAAACATTTTTCGGTTCTCATGCGGAAATCTGCCCTTACAGCGGTTTGCATTTCCGGGGTAATGTCAGCACAAGCCCTGCAAATCCTTTCCTTTATGTCATCTAGCGTCATGGGAGCTGTTGACATCACCTGATCTTTAAGGAATCCCCATAGGAAGTAGGCTAGTCACAAGGCATGATGTCTGGTGACCACGGAGGCCAGGGTACCGGTACTCCTCGGCCATTCCATCTATGGGGAAACACTTCATGTGCAGCAAGGGCGAAATGAGGTGGTGCCCCATCCTGTTGATACCACATACTGGTACATACATTCAAAGGCACATTCTCCAGCAATTGAGGTAGAACCTCTACCAAGAAGTCAGTATAACCTGCACCATTTAGTGCACCATCAAAAAAGTGGGACCAAGATCACATCATTGTCCCCACTTCTTTGATGGTGCACTAAATGGTTGCTGGTTTTAAGTACCAGCATGTCGTAGACGTTGCTCAACTAGTCCATGCTGTTAGTGCAAATACATTTCAGTTCCGGCAACAAGCTGCATATTGTACGTGGAAGCTGCTCACATGTTGTAGTTTACAAATCCGCCGGGAGACTATCCCGGAAGTGACCTGTATAGGCGTGATGACGTCATCAAAATGGCCACCACACGATGTACTAAAACCCTACTATCTCCGGAACTAATTGATCAATCCTATCGAAGGACCTATTGTTGGAAAGATAATTTAATTTTCTAAAAGTAGTGTAGGAACAATATATGCCATAAATCTGTTAGTTTTGGTTTAATCTGAAGAAGTGAACAGCGTGAACAGCTGACAGCTGTGCGATATACTAATTCCCCCGGAACTAAGCTATCAATCTTTTCGTGCGAACTATCGTTGGAAAGGTAATTTAATTTTCTAAAAGAAATGCTGGACCAATTTATGCCGTAAATCTACTGGTTTTTGCGTAATTTGAAGGAAAGCACATTACGACATCCTCAAAATAGTGACCATGCAATATACTAAATCTCGTGTATCTCCGGAACTAATTGATCAATCTTTTCTTGCAACCTATCGTTGGAAAGATAATTTAATCTTCTAAAGGAAATGCCTGAACAATGTATGCCGTAAATAATTAAGTTTTTGGTTAATGTGAAGGAAAAGATAACATGCATGTAATTATTGGCGCTTTATATGTGGTTCTTTTAGAAACGGTAAATTATTAAAGGTGTGTCGTATTGTTCAGAGTGTCACTTGAGCAGTGGCCTTCACAGGCACACGGTAGTGTACAGGAAAGTAATTCTTTAATATGACAGCTCGTACCTCTCTTAGCACACTTGCAAGTCTATAGAGGCTACGTTACCCCAGCAGTGGTCATCCATCCCAGAATATCAATTCAGCAGATTTGTGCTGCCTCCCCTTGAACGACTGCCTGAACTCTCAAGTTATCACCCTGATACTGATAACCTCATTCTGCAGATTATGATGGCCTGCGATGCTAACCTTGTGAGCGTACCTACTTTGTTTTACGTGCGATCCGCCGATGGCTTCAGAATGCTGTCTGCCTTTCCTGGTGTTGCAACAAAGACTTTAGTACACTAAAGTTTTCATTCTATAGCCACTACCTGCTAACTCACTACCAATCATTGAAATTACAGCCATTTCTATCTGCAGTTATTTTATGGTTGATCGGCCTTAAACTAGTGTCTGTGATGGATTGATCTTCTTAAGAATATTATGATATACTGTAGAAGAACAACCAGTGGCTGTCTGCATTCCAAGATTGCCTGGGTTCAGCAAGTATTGATATTTTCTTTAGGCCTGCTTGGAGTTTGCCGGTTTTCTTGGCCAAGGGCAGTTCGGATAATCAGGGTGTTCGGATAATCGGGGTTCGGATAACTGAGGTTTTACTGTACAGATAACAAAACGCAGAACTGAAAGTGGCAATAATTACGTGTAGATTTTGTTTCTTCAAATTAAACAAAAGTAACTTACGGCATACGTTGTCCTTGCAATTCTTTTTGGCAAATTAAATTATATTTCCAACAATACGTCGCAGGATAAGAGTGATATATTCGTTCCGGAGATACCACAGATTAGTATATCGCATGGCGGTCATTTTTGTGACGTTATGATACGTTTTTTTGTATATTAAACAAAAGCTAATATATATACGCCAAACAATACTCTGGCAATTCTTTAAAAAAAATTAATTATCTTTCCAACGATAGGTTACACCATAAGATTGATTTATTAGTTCCAGAGATACACGAGATTTAGTAGGTTTAGTACAAGAGATCATAATAGGTTTTCCTTCAAATTACGCAGAAACTAATAGATTTACGGCATAAATTGTTCAGGTATTTGTTTTAGCAAATTAAATTACCTTTCCAACGACAGTTCGCACAAAACGATTGATCGATTACAGGGGTCGTAGCGAGTTTTAGGGAGGAAAAAGTAGGAAATAAGGAATTTTGTAAATCATGAATAAGGAAAAATAAGGAATTTTTCACTAAAAAGTAGGCAAATATAAGGAACCCCTCGGCATAATATCAGGGCTTAATAACAGTAAAGGTTATAAAAGCTTACTCGTTTCAAGAGCATTCTTAATCCTGGCTACCAAATCCAATTTAACAAAAATCTCTTTTAATAACTTGATCCCGTGGCAGCAGATGTAAAAAGGTAGCTCTTCAT